>JANBPK010000704.1:0-211094 GCA_027579435.1 Candolleomyces eurysporus | reverse complement strand
TGTAGCCTCAAACTTGCGGAGTTGCCGACCCAGTTTCTCCTTGACTCAGGAGCTAGACGTCATTCCATTATCACAGCCAGCGATGAAATCAGAATCTGACTTAGACTTTTCANCCCCGCCCCTAAACCAGAATTCAGGTATAAAGGGAGGGCCCTCCTACGACAAGTTTTCATCCCAAGCACAAGCTCTAAACAACACACACCCCACAAAACACTTCTCGCACTACAACATCCATTACAATGGCACCTATGTATCAGGAAGGTCAATTTGTTCGCTACAAGCCCGTTGGTGGTACGTCCNTTTTTTATTTTCCCCGCTGGGTGCATCCCATGCTCACTCCGATATCKTCGAACYTACTAGGTCCCGACTCTAACACCCCCGAGTCTGTAGGCACTATCCGCGGCGTCTTGACCGAACCAGGGGTTCAAGCCGATAGGCACGTCCAAGCTAGCGAGGAGGAGCCTCGATACGAGGTGAGTCGTCCGTTGATACCAAATCGCCTTTGGTCAAACCACTAATACCCTCCTTTAGGTTGAGAACAAGAACACTGGCAAGCGCACGGCGATCTTTCAGAAGAATATTATTGGAGTTGCCGAAGAAAGTTCTTGAGGGCATTCCAAAGGAGAGAAMTACTYAGGAACTGTATTCTTCCMATCCAATCATCTTGTATTCGTAATTTTTAGTGCTCAAATGCATTMAATGTGACAWTTNTTCAACACYTGYACTCCACATCGAACCRTGTTYTCGTTYAATTCCAAAGCTGGTGCGATCCACTCAATTCCGGCTCGAAACGCCNATTGCAATAGTGCAGTTTWCACGRCCTTCGGCGGCCAGTGTAATCAGTTCTATAGTACGACGGNGNTGATGGTAGGTACAAGTATACGACACAGATAGCACAGACAGACAACATTACATATAACTAGCTAGATCGATAAAAGAGGCACAAAGTGTATATAGCGGTCGCGAATGATAGGTAGACGACCTTAAGCCCTACTTTTCGAAGCAGCACGGCTAGTGCCATCAACAGACGGTCCAGGGGTTTGCCCTCTCACAAACACTCTCCCGCGAGACAATGGTATATCATCGCTTTCAGAGCCTTCACTCCCMGACCCTGCAGCACYACCTTCCCCCTCACTCGAGTCTTCGACTTCCTCAGGGCTGCACACTCTCTGCTTCCCTTTCTTYTTCTTCCCTCTTTCAGCTTCCACGYCTTTGNCNNNCNANNNGNTNCNNNGACCGCGCAGGTTGACTGCTCGARGTGTCCTTCGACTTYCCCTTGCCTTTCTTCCGGTCGTCYTCATGGTCAGCCTCCTCRCCCTCCCAGCTGCCTTTCCTCCTCCTAGCCAAAGGACTCGACGCGAACACGTCCATTCGATCATCATCATGATCATCCTCATCCGAACTGGCGTCCCTCCCCTTCCCCTTTTTCGCCTTAAACGACACCCTCCTCCCCCTCGACCGACTCCTCTCAACCAAACTCTTCTTCCTCGCCCTCTCAGTCTTAGGCATCATAGCAGGCGAAGACCCAGCCACCGAAGACGACGAACCTAGCGCATGCTCAGGCGTATCAGGCGGTGCAGTACCCCTCGACATATCCGGGTTAAACATATACGGATACATCGGATACCCGCCACGATGGTGGTGGTGTGTRGGWGTCGAGTACGGATCCCCACCRTAACCTTCGTAGTCATAYCCCGACCCAGCCGCACCCGGTGGCCCCTTGGACTTGGACCGACGGTGATTCTTGTGCTGATGCGTGGGCGTAAACGGWCCATGTCCATACCCACCATGCTGTTGAGGGTGCTCCGGCGGATGGTGCTGAGCATGGGGATGTGGTGGTGGAATGCCAGGCATAGGACCCCAGTGTCCCGTCGCCATCGCAGTCAATTGCTGCATCACCTGCGACACGATATACTGTGTCTGATGATTCGGCATCGTAGCGACAGGCGGGAAGACCCCATGATGATGGGACGTTGACGCCGACGGACCAGTTAMACCAGACGAGGCAGACTGCGGAGGAGGTGGGTACATAGAAGGGTGRGCAAATGGATATAGGTTGAASGGCGGCGGKGGAAAAGTGCCAGGTCGACTGCTATGATGTCGRTAGTGCCGTCTGTYCTCTCCGTCAGAGCCGGAATGTGGACCACCATCCTCTGATTCGGAGTTGGTCGAAGGTTGTCTTGAACGRGATTTYGATTTYGGTTTACGAGGTGACCTCTGATTAACACTTCGGCGAGCGTCTTTCGCTGGATACGGGTGTGATTRAGTTGGTCGACTGAAAAACAAGTTGAAAAATACATACAGCTCTTCGAGGGCTCAGCGGCGGATTCATATCCCGAAACATGATCAATCTTGACTTTCGACGACGAAGCGACAGCGTTGACTTGAGGCGTAGGTGCCTTCCCTGTTGAGCTTCGCTTTCGTTTCCTCGGGCTAGGCGGAGGYGRCCTCTCCTCTGGTTGCACRTTCTCAACCACTTCTTCACTAGAAGGGAACGGCACTTTTGYWGCTTTTATCTTGGGTTTTGGGACGTTGTCTTTGGWTGATGAGGAAGACTTGGCTTTCAGCGAAGAYGCGGTCGCTTTTCGAGGGGGCTTCTTTTCCGGTGGRGGAATCTCTTCGRCATGTTCCTCCGRAGGTGCAGCTTCCACAACCGATTTTTCCCGCTTGCTTTTACCTTTGTCCTTGCTCTTGCCTRACGAGTTCGTTGGTGCYGGTGCTTCGGAAGGTTGTTTGATYTTTTTCTTGGACGGCTTTGGCTCTTGGAACAGGGTTCTCCGTTCGATGACAACTTCGGGCTTCAACTTGAATTTCTTCTTTCCCTCAGGAACSGCAGTACTRTCCCTCTCCTTCGCCTTCTTCTGGTGTGATATGGACAAACCCGTGGGCGCAAYAGATGRTGRTGGGACGACGGGTCTGGATGGTGCCTTGGAAGACGGGGAGAGGAGAAAGGGGTGAACAGGTGCAGGTTTTGGTTGATACACCAGACYAATTGGTATTTCTGGGGAGATGTCGGGAGGGGGTAATTCAACAGGTGGTGGTGTCACGAAGTCACCGTCAGGTGGTGTTTGAACAGAACTTCTTGAATGTGGAGGCGTATACAGCTGTAATTGAGCYTTGGWTTTAGGTGCCTTTGACGCGTTTCGAGATTCNTTTNNYGGTGGTGGTGGTGGGGGCATTTCACTRATTTCAATGACGTCGTCGTCGTCGTCCTGATCGTCAATTGCTATGAAATCAGCTTCTTCAGGMTGGATAATAGGTATGATCACGCTGGCTTCGTCTTCTGCCCAATTGCAATTGAGTTCGTCTTCTGAATCAGACTCTTCGGGGCCTGAGGSAGCAGATCCAAGGANTTNTTCTTCAGCACCAGTTTCGCCCTCGTCTTCGTCCTCTCCCTGATCCAAATCATCCTGTACCTCTGAGCTTGCACCCTCAGTATCATACACGTCATTCAGGACATCCTCGGGATCGTCCTCCGGCTCTGTCCCAATATCCTTCTCCACCTCCAAGAATGCCCGCAAATCTTCCGCATCTTGCGGATTGGTCTGTGTCACGGGTGGCACATTCGCGGTAGGCGCCTGCACTCGTATCTCCAGCTCTCCCTNNNCCTCCTCCCCGTCAGCATCYTCACTTCTCAAAGTGTCCAACTGGTCCTCTTCTTCGTNCNCNTCTTCTTCCTCATCCTCCTCTTCATCTTCTGCATCCTCCTCCTCCTCTGCATGATCCCCAAACTTGACGGTCCTCAACCCCCTCAAGACTCCTTTATCCTTGATGATCTTCCCAGTTCCAAGGTGCACGATATCATCCTCGTCCAGCCGCYTGACGTGTTTATCCAGCTGCGACCACGCATCCAATAAACGCATGATAGAAGCTTGACGCTCTTTATGGATATCAATCTGTTCCTCTGGCGCAGCAGTGCCRTTTTGCCTGGAAGAAGACCCAGCAGACGCGAACGACGCGGTTGACGAGGCGCGGAATCCACCATCTGCGCCTCCAGGTTTAGGTGTCGACGCAGCACGGCTCGGCGCACGTTTCGCGGGAGGTACAGAGCCAAATGCACGGTTGCTACTGGCGTTATTCAGGAATGAAGGTCGCGAGGACTTGTCTTGATGATAATTCTGAGCATGGCCGTTCTCCGACTCGATCCAAGAAGCCTGCCGTTGTGTTCGTGGTGCGGTATGGTGCCTCAAGGGTGGAGGCGAGGCGGAGGGGGTGACCAAGGGGGGTTTGTCAGTTGGACGGATGAATGGCCTGGTCGTTGTTGGTGGCGGTTCCATGTGTCGTCTTTGTCGCTGTGGACGACGACGAAGAGCGAAAAGCCCAAGACCAAATCGAATGACCGAACGCGAGAATTCTAATCACGTGGTTGACGCGTTTTCTCAAGCCCAATAATTGCGAGAAATCTCAATGTATTAGTTTGAGTAGTCTACGTCGTAGATGTGGTATAGAGGATATCCGAGGGCAACTTCTAATGCACCGGAATTATGAAGACGATGAGCTCGTTTTTCTTGGGATGGGTGGAGGAGCAGAGAGGTCCCACACGGTTCCTGGTGGCAGCCGATGCACCTTTTGCTCAACAATCTCCGCGTTCAGCATTTTCTCTTCTTCAGGTGAGAGTGCCCAAAATTGTTGCTTCGTTCTCGCCAACCACCTCCGAGGCTGGGAAGGACATATGTCAATCGACACATCAACGTTATGAGAGGGATACTCACAGGCATAAAGACGTGCTCATGATCGCCCCAGTCATATACAAATATCGCGTAGACAGCGACCGCTGAGATCCTCAATTAGTTGACCAGAAAACCATCCCACTGGAACGCACCTGGAATCACAGCATATGAGCCGAACCGGGAGAGAGCGTACACCCATGGCGGACGGAAATCTGCGGGCTCGTCCTTTACMGAGCCTGGCGCCTTCTGAACRTCCTTGTGAGCAAAACGTCGGTTTACAATAGGTCTTGAGGCWTTCCGAAGGAAGGACAGTCTCGAGAGCATGGTGGTTGAGTGTAACGTTTACCGTCGGCAAAAGCAGCAGTGGATCAATTCTGTCGGCCTTTTCCGAACCGAGCACTAATATTATTGCTTTGATTTATTCTAAGGGGACAGTCTTTCAATTTTCCAATCGTCAGAGTCTGTRCGAACATAATGAATTCGGTCGTGCAGTCGCGCCGGTTTTCCGAGCCAGAATTCTACTTCGCTGGAAGGAAAGAGTCAGAARATAGTAACGATGAATARGNNNTTYTAGCAAACATACTCTGGGATAATCCTCCATCCTCCCCAGAAGGGCGGTGTGGGGACATCGTTTCCAAAWTTTTCAGTRATCTTCTTCAGGCGTTCCTCCAAAGTGCCCTCCTCGATGACAGTGCTTTGTTTRCTGGCCCACGCACCGAGCTGGCTCTCGACCGGCCGACTCTTGAAATAGGTGGCATTCTCATCCGGAGTGAGCTGTTCCACACGTCCGACCACCCTCACAGATCGATGTATCTCCCTCCAGTAGAACGCCAACGCTGCATGCGGGTTCTCGGAAAGCTCCTGCGATTTGCGAGAGGTGTAGTTTGTGAAAAAGATGAAGCCGCGGGGGTCGACTTCCTTGAACAGGACAACTCGGGCGGAAGGGATACCCTTGGCCGTCGCGGTGGCCAGAGTAACTGCATCGGGTTCCTGGACCTTCTCTTCTACCGCTTCTTTGAACCAGGATTGGAACTGATCCAGGGGMGAGGGCAGGGAGGTCGACGGTGTGAGATGCTCTGGGGTGACATACTGCTGGTGCTGAAGAACCTTGAGCTTGTGCGGCTCTGGCTGGGAGATGATGGTGGCGTCCATCCTGAAGGCACGATGGAGGGATGGCCGGAAAAGATATCGACGGAGTAGCGGAGACATGGAAAGCGTAACCCTAGACTGGGGTTSGTGCAGTGGTCATGAAGAAGCATTGGCCTTCTCTCTTGCAACTTGCCATGACCATGCTTCACTCCATCTATGACCTCACTACCTTTTGCAGGAAAACAGCTGGAGATGTTCCAGCAAAGCTTGTGGTAAGCTCACCGTCCTAGTTCTCCTCCTTCCATGGCGCCAACGATCTCYGTAACCAGGGCGCATCCACCACAATCGTCGGCTCTAAATTGTACCTCTTTGTGCGTCTATATTTCATTAATGGCGACGAGCACAAGCTCACGAGGCTATAGGGAGGTCGTTTGGTGACAGAGAGACGCATGGTGTCCGACCTCTATGTCTTTGATCTCGAATCCTTCAAATGGGAACGCCTCCCTGTTTCCCCGGACGACGACATTCCTCAGCCAAGATACTTCCATAGCGCTGATGCATGTTAGTTTTCATGCCTTTTTCCTCGTCTAAGACTTATTTTGCCCTAGGGGATGATCACCTCGTCATTTTCGGTGGCATGAGCAACCAGCCCAGCTCTCAAAACCCGGAGGAACTCTGTGTGCTCAACGATGTGCGCTTCTTCAACCTCAAGACGGGCCATTGGTTACCGGAGAACCCCTTACCACAGTCGACTCCAGAAAGCATCATCCCTCGCTCACGATACGCCCACCTTTCTTCCGTGACAGCTGACCGACTGTTCGTCATTGGTGGTCAAGATTTCTTCAATACATGGCTAGATGATGTCTGTGTTTATGATCTGGTGAACAAGACATGGGTGCAACGCAGAGACTACCCACGCCATTGCGGAACCTACCGAAGCGTTGCCGTCTCATCGCCTATGGTCGTCCGTTCCCCTCAAGATGAGTTGCAAGCTGGGTATGCATCTTCGACGATTGGACAGCCAGGCGCCCGATTCCACCCCAACACGACCCCAGCCCCTGCATCAGATGTAACACCTTCACAAAACCTCGTTCACCTCCCCTATTCGGCTGCGCCCACCGAAGATTTCCCCAGCGAYATATATCTTTACAGCAATTATAACGCAAGTCCCCGTATCACTCGTTTCACTSCATTGATCTCACTCATTCTTTTRCAGTTCACAGACGTTAAACGTGAATTGGAAGTTTTCTCCCCACTTCCAGATGTCGACTTCACCATTCAAGACCGCTCCTCCGCKATGACTGGCAACACCTTCCCTCCTGGACTCCGCTTCCCTACTGGCGCCGTCCTCGGAAACCACCTCATTATCGCCGGAACCTATCTCGCACACAGCTACCAGTCCTACTCTATATGGGTGCTCGATCTCAATTCGATGGCCTGGTCCCGAATTGACCCAGGCAAGGCCCTCGAACAAGGCTCCTGGTTCCGAGGGTGCATCTGGGCAGAATCCAATAAATTCCTCATATTTGGGAACAAAGACGGGAACCTCGTCGACGACTATAATCGACGTCTACTTAGTTGGGACCACGTAGCCGTCATCGACCTCGAGGCTTTCGGTATCTACCAAGCCCCCCTTCCCAAACTCGACTTGCGTATGCAAGAACTCGGTCTCGCCGGCCTCGAGGAGCGTGTCCTCACCGATTTCGAGATTATTTGCGAAGACGGTCGAAAAATAGCCTGTTCAAGGAAGATTTTGGAAGAGAGGTGGCCGTGGTTCAAGGAGCAGCGGTTAGCCATGTTGAAAAAGGCTGGGTTGGCCCTTAACAATTTGCCCCACTCCTCTATGCACGTCCCCCTTCCTGATGTCCCTGGGACCATGTCGATGGAAGAACCCAGATTGGATCCAAGGCTCACGCCAAGACAGTTTTATCTGTCAGAACCATATCCTATTGCGCTGGCGCTTGTACAATATCTTTATTCCCTCGCCTTGATTACCCCGCTGCAACATGCACCAACGGTACTCAACCAGCTGTTGGTGCTTTCGATTAATTATAAGCTCCCGCATCTGGAGAGCTTGGTGAAGCATGCGATGCATCGGTCCCTGTCTAACTCGACATCGGTCGGCGTGTACGAGGTTGCTACGCTTTGTAGTTGTCGGAGTTTGCAGATTCGGTATGTGTTTGGCTTTTCATTGGCCTGGATATTTCCCTGGTTACTGACCAGTTTTATTTTTTAATTTTATTTTATTTTACCAGGGCTCTCAAGACCGTCATGGTACGCAGATATCGTCACTTCGGCCGGGACAACGTTAATTCTGATCCCCAATTTATTTTTTTTCTCCACTCTAGTCTTACACCCAGAAGCGTCCCTCACGGCCAAAGGGCTCGACCACAACAGACCCCAGAGGTGGCAGCCGGGGCGATGTTAACGGCCAGCAGCAGTACCGCAACGGCGGCCTATCAGGGTCCAGCGGCGGCATGATGATGTCGCCTGGTGCAGGGNCTTCAGGCTACACGGGTTATGGCAATGACCTCGCCTCGACCGCTCGCCCTCGTGGGACTTCCGACGCTCGGTGGCGCACCATGGGCTCTACGATGACCTCTACGAATGCGAGTGGATATAGCAGCTCGGAGCGATAGACCACCCTTCGTAGTCTTGAGGGTGGTCAGCTGGCTCTGGTGCTTGCCGTGGTGGGGTCTGGTCTGTATTGTTCTTGTTTCGTACCGGAACCGTTCTATTACTTTCCGGTTGTTGTCATCTATCCTTCTTTGCAATTGTGTATACCATGTAGTCTCATAGATCTGTTCATTTCCATTGCTTTCCTTGTCTCTGCTTTCTCTTCTTTCCTTTTCACCTTTCCATTCCTTTTTCTCCCGGAACTTTCTCTCCTCCGTGAGGAGGTTCTTCAACTCTATTGTCATGATGTACTTATTATGTAGCCTTCAGAGTGAATGCACCTGGTTTCGCGGCGTTCTTCGTCTTCTCACACCCATCTTGGCCTTACCTTTGCTTCGATACGGGATGATAGACGTCTAGATTTGTGATAGTACTGTCACCCCCTCTCTCCGACAATCGCCCTTGCACCACTCTAATACGTACGTATGTACCCCCAAACCCGATGTCATCGTGTCCTTATCCCAAGGGAGTATATACTTGGTAACCCTCACTAGATAGATCTTCATCTCCCGTCCAACATAGAAATCTCTACCGAAATGTTCATGTTTCATGAGATATTGGACACACGCGCACACGGAGCCGGGAGACTCGCATATGTACATCCCACAGATTCAATTGGCCGCACAAGTCTCCAACAATGAATGATCATGATCGGGTATGTCCTGACGTCGTTCGCCCTTTCTTCTTTGAGGACCCACCTTCCTTAAACCTCAATTTTAACGTTAAAGTTTCTCCGAACGCCGTTGACCATGACACCACCACATGATGTGTGTGGACCTTACGGCCCTTACGCATCCATCCATCTACTATCTGTCTATCTTTGCAACGGTATGCCAGTGTGCATGTGCCCATATTGTTGTGTCCCTGGAACCTGGGCGGACCTGAATGAGGATTCTCAAGAGCCCCGTCTCTTACGTGAATCATTGTTTTGTGCTTCGGTTTCTGATCTGGAAGATCTTTATTCAACTTGTTGCCTACCTAGTTGAGAACGAGAAGAGCCACACCCGGAACGGTACTCCCTGATTATCAATGTGCAAAGTGGCAAAAGTGTATATGTATCTAGTCACGAGAACCGACACCAATAGAGAGAGAGGGAGAAAGGGAAAGACAATCTACAGCAAGTATGTACAGAGTATGCGGGTCTTTACGGACATACGGTGATGTCGATTATACAGGGGGATAGGTAGTTGCCATCGCAATCATGATTTTCATCATGAACCAGCGAGTCGAAAGCGCATGGGGAGCTAAACACCCAGGTCCCAGATCAGCAACAAGAATTAAAATCGACAGGGCGGTGAGCCTTGTGGAAAGATATTGGCCGGAGGCACAGATATCCCTGAAGGGGAGAAAACTAGGAACAGAAGGAGTGAGAAAGGGCAACGAGTGGGAGAAAGACAAGCGGTGGATATGTAGTATTAGGGTAGGTGCAATATGAACTATGGATGCAACGCTTTCAAAAAACAGAGAGAAAGGAAGGTGTGTGCGTGAATAGCTATCTAATACAGAAATGGTCATGGGATGAATCAGGTCGTGGCACGGTCGTCAATGGGGAAAATAGGGGAAAGAATCGGTAGTAATGCAAGGAGGGGTGAATAAAGAGGGACAGAAGCAGACCTAATAATATTATTGCCTTCCAGCAATAAGATTACGATGAAAAGGCGTCGATAGCATCGCGTATGTCTGTAGTAGAGGATGAGTGCAACACCTGAGCGATCGTCGGAAGCGCCGTTTCTTCGCTGTCTGAAGCGTTCAGCAAAAACGACAGCATGGCACGGTGCTGTAGACCCTCCACGGGCTGAGTCTGAGGGACTACAAGATTTGCAACTGTGTCAGCAGAAGACGGTGCGGCTAAGGGAGCTGGGTTAGGCGGCGTCGAAGGGCCAGCCTCCTGGGGTAGGGAGATAACATGATTAACTAGAATTTACGGTCAGGTTGATGACTTATATGTCGAGGAGATCAAAAGGACCACTTACATTCCCTCGCATGAGCTGCATCTTTCTGGCGCGGGCATGTTGATCCATCGCCGCAATCTGGACGGCGGAGAATGGCTTCATCCAACTGTCCCCTTCTGCGTTCTCGTATCCACCAGTCTTTCAAACCCCAAAGAAGAACATCCGCAGCACACGCCCGGCAGATGCGGTTGAAAGGACCTTGGGGCACTGGACCACCCCCATGGATTTCGCTGAAAACGTCGGATTCCACGAGGGGTACGAATCCTTGAGGCTGGCTCTGCACATGAGCGATAATCTAAAATCACAACGTCCGAGAGCATGGTTAGCAACAGGGAAAACAGGAAATTTCATGAGAAAGCATACTGCGCGGTAGATTTGTTTTGGTGTGATGTTGTGGGACCTCAGGTAGTCGAAAACAATCTCGACTTCGTATGTATTGCCTTCAAACGAATCATATATCTCGGATGATTCAATCAGGTCAGGGATATTGGAGAACCCGTGCGGGTTTTGACCGACTAGAGGGACCGCGGAGCACCGAGCAGGAATATTAATTCCGCAAAATACTAGCTGACAAAAATCGCATTTAGTCGTGGTTGGGGCCTCGAGGGCAAGGATGTTGTCGCTGATCAATCGCAATGAGAACCATGCCAAGGGGCCACACGATGTTTTCATACGCACCAGTTAGCACACGTCCCATGACCAGGTGGATTACCCTCATCGAGGTGCCATGCATTGTCAGGGTCTGCAGCAGGATCTGCGATAGGTCGTGGACATCTCCAACCGTGAGGGTTCCCTGCAGGACAATGCGGGCAAGGGTATGCAAGGTCAGGATTCTGAGCCAAGTTGGGCTCTGGTGAGGGTTCCCTTGGAGATGGAATCTAGCAATACATGTCAACCAAACAGGCATAAGGTTGAGAAGATACTTGACATACACGCAAAGTAGCTCCTGCTTTGTATATTTCGTCCGCTTGTTCCCGCTCACGTTCTGTGCGTGCCTTTTCAGGGGCAAGCCGGAGAAGTGAGTCAATAACAGTTTGAAGGGCACGGAATGGTATCACAGCGGTAGATACACCTCTACACGCAGGGCAGTTGGTACCGCCATTCTGAAAATGGATATTATTAGCATAAGCGCTTCGGAGTGATTCGCCAACTCCGCCCTCCTTTGAATCGGACGTTTCGGGAGGCGGTCCCATGACACAGTGACTCAGATACGAATATACTCACTCGAATCCATAGCACACAGCAACTAATGATACCAAGTCAGGACTACAGCTTTCGGAGTTGAGGAACGACAGGGACTGACCTCCCACAAAAGAAGTGTTGGCATGGCATGACAAGTACCGGTCGATAGGCTAATTCGGCGCAACATCCACAGTGCAGTTCTTGAGATAGTTCGTCTGCGATCCGAGAGTCTTGGGAGCGGTCCTCTGTTATGGTAATCTGAGTGCTATCCTCTTTCAATCGCTTCCGCACGGGTAGGTCGTCGCTTTCAAAGGTCGATGAAGCCGCTCGTTTCAATGCACCACTCGATGTCGATGCACAGACCGATATATCTGATGGGTACTGGGAGCCAGGGGGGGGCTGGAATACTGTCTGGTTGGTTCTCGCTCATGTTCTGGTAGACGGTGGTGGTTGATGAGGTGAGAGTCGGTGCGCTATGCCGAATCCTTGGCTAACAGAGTTAAGCCACCTTACCAAATATAGTAACCCTAATTTAACAATACCAGACGGCCTGGACCGTCCATTGTCCACGGATTTGGAGATTTGGAGGAAGAAGGCACTGAGGACACTGTGGCATTGGGAGTCGAAAATGCATACATGCAGACTATTTAGATGTTATAGTGTGGCTTCGGTCTCACCCGCGAGAATGGTACAATGAGTCAATCGAGTAGATAAAAACTTGGGTAGACATATTGGATGCAAGANNANGGGAATGACAGAGYAGAACGAAACTAAAAAGGACAGTCCAATRTRATGCTTAAACCAGTAAATCAGRGGAAGAAACGGGAGGTAAGGTGAGATTAAGAGGATCTGGGGGATTGAGGCGAGCTACAAAGCAGGCTTGAGCGAGCTGCTCCCTAAGAAGCTCATACCGATGACGTTGTTCTACACAAAGGAAACAATCAGTTCACGGGCAACAGGTCGACWACAAAGCACAYACCAGGGCAAGGCCAAAGGGCKGTGAGGTAATCRATAGCAGGTAATAAAGCTTTGCACACGTCCAAAGCAACAGTCAACGTGTTGTCGCATTGCCACAAGGCAAGAGACCTACATAGAGAGCGAAAGAATTGATCAGTCTCGTAACCCGGRAAAACAGCGGCATAATATACGTACCGCGAGATTTGGCCCATGAACCAAAAAACGAAGAAAGGTCGACGGGCCAAGAGGTTGTTTAGGTTCCCTGTGATGGTGTGAAGTCCGAGCATAAAGCGTTCAGCGACAGCTGCCTGGTGGTTCACTAGAAACATCGTCAACGATGGAGGAGCATCAAGAGACCCGAGGACATACGCCACTCCTCAGCCTTATCACGGTGGAACAAGCCNNTTGAGATTTCTAAAAAAGGGTCAGCCAAAATTTGATGTCAACGGAGCAGAGAGGGGCTTACGAGGTGACGAGAGGGATAAACCTTTGGAATTCGAAGGAGATACACATCTGTGTGCTGAGGGATCATGATCATGAGACGATAGAACATGGGTGCAAGAATGCGAAGAAGCGTACTTGAATATGTACTCTCGAGCCTGGAAAATAAACGCTCTCTCGATCTCGCAAGTATGCTTGTTCAACGCTTCCCCAATAACGTCTGCCTCAAGCCATGCCCTGACAGCAAAGCGACCCTTATCAGCATCGTTGATCCTTGCATCGCTCCTCATGCGGACGCAACCATGCCATAGCAGAAACGCTCGGTCGTGCAGAGCCCACACGGTGTYCTTGCTTGATTGCTCGTTGATAAGGGAAGGCGAACAAGCGACRGACTCCCCTGAAAAGAGGAGAGCGTACTGTGGGTAGAGAGAGGGTAAGACGAGTTTCAGAGCAAAAGTCAATAGGCAACGTACGTTGGAAGGATCAGCTATAAAGAGATCCAGCCCTTGGGAACGGTGCGCCATCGTGTAAGAGACATGGCCAGCCGCTAGAATCRTCGAGCTCCAACATAGACGGCGGCAYGACTCTTTGCGAATTTCCGCCTCGGACCAACTTTCATTCCAGGCAGGAGTGGACCCCCACATAGGCACRAGYTCATTCGCTGAAGGCCAGTGTTCGTTCAAAGTCATTGAATTGCATGAACATCCACGTCGTTCGTCGGCTATGGACTGGAAGGGATCGGGAAACCAGACCGTCGACTGTGGGTGCTGGGGCGGGGGGGAATCGACCATAGGCACAGATCCACGAGGGAAGAGACTCGTCCTGGGGTCATCAGCGTCAACCATGGTAAGCGATAAGCTGCGAATTATGGAGTCAAGCATTATCATAGAGGAGTTCGACCGGGCTGAAGAGTGACGATGGTGGGCACAAATTTCGAACAGTGCTAAAAGCTGTGGAAGAATATTTCAGGAGTCGAAAGGAGTAGAAAGAGATCATGACGCACCCATGCAGCTTGGGCGAGAGTTTCGTCGATCCATCCTGAGTTGAAGCTAGCCTCCAGAGCCCCTTGTGCCTCGTCTCTGAAGCGAAGGGCACGCTCACGACCATATCGACCAAGCCCTATCTCAGAGCTCTGGAAGAAGGTGGATATCGCGAGCAGAGACAAAATTAGGCTTGGTTGCATCCTTTCTCGGCGGAGAGGGTCGTGAAAATTGGCGAAAAAGCTCGGAATATGAAAGAAAGAGAACCAGTAGTTGGATGCCCTAAACACCCATCGCAGATCATGGGCAATTTTTCGAGCGATGTTTTCACGTAAACCAGAAGTAAGTGGCTGTAGGTGGGAGGTGTTCGATGAATGGTACAGCGAGAGAAGGGAGTCCCACCAGACTTTACGGGTGAAGCTCAGAGAAGGCTGACTGCCTATGTCGAGCGTGTTATCACTCTGGTGCTCATTTCCTTGCTCATCCAGTTCTGCAATGTAAGAGCTGGTCGTCGAGTCAAAGGGTGGTGGGACCAGTGAAGATAAATCAAAAGCATCATGATATGTTGGAGTAGGTATCTAAGCAGGGTTACGATTGAGAGGGAAATCTATACCTCAGAAAGGGAGATTACGCACAGCGCCAGACGGCTTCCTGAAGCCGGGAAGCGCTCTGGCGTCCAGGAGATCTGGACATTGCGCGATGCCATGACCTCCACTTTCCGGAGAATATGACGACCTCACGTAGTTGGATACTGGAGCGAAATCGGCGGTGGGTGAAGTGTAAGGTGAATGTTCGCTCGATCCCGGTGGTGGTGCCAAGGTGATAGGTTGTTGGGGTATCTCGGGACGAGGAGTGGAGGTGCTGCGAGTACTCGAGGTCGAAGCAGAGGTTATATCCGTGGCCGACGTATCCCGTCGACGGCGACGCCTTGTGCCATCGGGCTCATCCCGAGCGTCCCGAGCCATCCGCTGTCGAGCACCCGGTGTTTTATCGGGGSCCGACGTTTTGGCACAGGATCGTAAGTGCATTCGTTATTTCCTGTAGTACGGCGGCCGCAGTTGTGGCAGGCAGGCTTCGCACCATCACACCTGATTTTTCGTGTTCGACTAAAAAGGAGAGAATCAATTGAAGGCCTTGACATTTGATTTGAAGGCGATAAGAAGAGACTGACCACTGAATGCATGCAACGTACACGCGTGCACGGGGCTTTCCCTGCGTCGTGGGCGGTTGGTCGGGCGCAAGGGCGATCTTTGGCTTCTCCCGACGCGTCTTCTTAGGTTTGGGCGGTTCCGACGGCGAGTGCGAGGGAGCTAGCTGAGCTTGGGGTGAAGAACTTGTCGTTGTGGACCCTGAGCCCCAGAGATCCGACTCAATCAAACGGGCAGGCTGCGCCGACAAGCTAGAGTCGGTCTCTGGTAGATAGCTCGAGTGTGGAGGGGGCAAACTGAAGTTTTCCCCCNATGTTTGAGATGTCTGGCCTCTTGAGCGGAGGCAAGGGCGACGGACGGTCTGCAAACTGGCTTCGATAGGTAGGAACAGAAGGCAAGTGCAGCTCTGGCGGATGTCCCCCATGATGCCTGTCATATGACTGGTTGTAACAAATTGGGGGGGGACAGAGCGTGGCGGTCGTCATACGCCTTTCTACTGACGCCGTAGAAGTGAGGGTCAGAGTACAGTTCCCCGCGATGGGGCTCTGGTGCGAAGGTCCGAGGGGTAGCAGCAGAGGATATATTCTGAACATGAGGATGGTGGTTGGGCATCGGAGGAATGTAATATTCCGATGACCGGTAGGGCATCGTGGGGGTGAAGGACTGGGAGTGATTGCGGTGACGATGATTAGGGGCGAACATAACCAAAGAAACTTGGCCGGAGACAGAAAAAGTCGGGAAGACAAAGGTCGCGAAGAAGCGACGGATAGTCCATTAGATATACCAGCTCCAAGCTCTCTCTTTGGCATTTTGCCCTGGTCACGAAGATGGTTGCAAAGTCGATCTCAGGGCCTTCCATAACGAGGTGTTGCCATTTGTTTCTGCATATTTGCAACCTCCTTTATCGGGTCGTCATAAGTCGCCGATTCGTTGCTCCATTTTCTCCAGGTCCTTGTGCTTTCTCCTTTTCCCCTCCCATCTTGTTCTCACCTCTCAATTTCGCAGTTGCCATGTTTCTGCCAATTTTCCGAGCACTCCGACTTTAAAGGGCTTGAGCGTAACGTTGAGTTCTGGCGGCACCGGCATTGACCCCAACATTACTCCCGGTGCCGGTTAGCCCCTTTTGATCTTTTCAGATCTGCGCAAAGATATGTTCGACTGGAATTGGGACGATTAGTGATGGTGGTCTTTGATCATAACCCAGGCCTCCTTCAAAGGTCCAATTGCGTTTTCTATCTTCTGGAACTGATTAAAGAAAAAACCGTGATGACCTTGACATCTGGCGTGCCGTGTCTACTAAATATGGCCTCTGTTCTCTCATAAGTATTATAGCTACGGCGACCTGTGATAGAACTCTTTGGGATGTCTCTGCGTGCGGCCTTCCTTCATTTTACTCGGTTCTTACATGTCCCTACCAACTGCAGAAAGTGTGCTTGTGGAGGCGTGTCGTCGGATCAGGGCTCTCTGCGCCACCGTTTTGTCGTCAACGGGGGCCCGCGAGGACCCAACACACCTCGTCATCCCTTTGGCTCCTGTGTATCGACATATGGGGGTCTGCCTGCAGGCTCTGAGATGGGAAGAGGTCCTGTGGGAGCCTCGGAAAGGCTCAAGTACCAAAGTCCACGCTAGACATGGACTCGGCGCCAGGACGACACCCATATGATGCGCGCACGCGCGGCAGGAAAATCTTTGATGTCCGTTGCGTTGCGTGCAATCATATGTATGGGTCCAGACTGCGCGCCCATCCGTTCGTCAATACGGGTTCGTCTGATGAAAGGCCAGCACAGAATTTGCTTCATCGCAACTGCTGTACTTGTCAGTGGGTATCAGTGGGTATCAAGGCAGCATGGCGTAGATCAGCTCGTCTGAGCCAGTGGCGGCATAATTACCACAGGGGTTCCAGAGTCCTGACTTGCCGCCGTAAGCATTCACTGGAAGCCCCGCCCCTATAAGGCTTTATCATATGTACCCCAAATTAAATTAACCACGCTACATATAGCCAAGTGACTCGGCATGTGGGGTCCTAAACCCTCCCCCCATTATTCCATTTTGTAATCGACGCACTCTAACTCTGTCAAAACAAATAGGAGATACAGAACGAGTAGCCCCCCGTGCTGCAATACAGGTAGTTGCTCCTCGCCGTAAACTATCAGCCGTGTTTTTGTGAGGCTCGAAACGGTGAAAGATGATTTCTTACGGGATATGTGTGCGTTCCGCTCCCCCGCACACTCCCCAAATTCGTCTACTGAGAGCACCCGCTCCTCGAAAAGCCACCCGGATGCAATTTTATATGATCCACGCACATATCAGTTAGCCGTTTACAAAGGTTTCTATATCTTCGGTATGCAGATCGACCAGAGCGTCTACTAGACATAGTTTCAAGACTACCGACTATCTTTGAATTCCACTAGATGCCCTCGACGATCTGTTGAGTTGTGGCCCACGTGCTTTTCAGAAGTCAGCGTTGGTGGCCGCACTGCAATTGTATCAGAGCATCTGGCAAGCAAACTTCCCCAGCTCCTCACAGTAAGGATCACAGTTTCGCTAAGCGTGCCTCCATGGTGCTCTAAACATCGCGTATCTGCTGACCCCCTCGGCATCTTTAGGGACAATCTGCGAGATAGGAACATATCCTATTGGACGACAACCTGTTCACTGCCCTTCCAAGCACTCGCAAAACCGTTCCTGCAAGGCGAAAACTCAAATATCTAGGCCTCTCTTTGGGGAGGGACGCCAATCGACCTGACAGCAAAAGCCAGAATTCGCCAGTTCCACAGGGCCAAGTATTCGCTTCCATGTCTGTCACCATACCTGTTTGTCCTCTGCCATTCTGGCTGTAAATTTGCAAAGTTCTTCTGGAATAGGTTGGCCATCTTTGGCTATCTATCTTGCGTAATTCTGTTATCTTGAGCCTTCTCTCCCTGCACCCTTCCCGGAAGATCCTCAATTCGATGCGACAAATATGGTGGTTCCCCCGACACGCCCTGCACCGCTGGAAACTCGGACGTTTACCCACCCCGCTTCTCAGACGATACGGCAGGCGATATATGTCTCTTCTGCACCCTCCCGCAGCCACCTGGTCGACAGGCTCACCCGCCCTCTTTGGCGCTGTTGTCAATTGGCCACCCTGATCCGGTAATAATCAAGCAAAGTCCCACTGGACAGCTCCCGTCTCTGGGACCAACCGCTGACTGCATGACTTATGCTTCCGGGTCGGTCTCCTTCAGACTACCGTCTTCGTCAAAATGGACGTCCGTCAGCGAAGCAGTTGAATATGGGCAAAGACTATTCCATTCCGAAGTATCTACGACTAGGCGCTTTCCTTTGAATGAAGACAGCCACAGTCGTTCAGTTGATCCCTCTAGTCTCGTGTTTCCTTATCCCCTCAAAGGACGTTCAATTTCGCGGCGATCCCCAAATTTCCCCGCTTCAGCCGAACACTGGAGGCCCATCCATGGAGAACCCTTGGAAGTTCAAGACGATGAAGGCGAGATTTTTGCGTTGAAAGTCTGGCTGGATCGCAGTCCTCCGAGTCCATGGATCAGTGACGTCAAGGGGGATATTGAGAATCTAGTCGAATATTGTCAAGCCTCTCAAGGCGTTCGTTGCCGTACTGCCAGCGAAGGGCCTGACACTGGGCCTGTAACTTGACGTAAGTTCATCTTCCGTGCGCCAGCAATGGTTTCTAAGATCTTTCAGTACCAGATTGCCTTATGATCATTTGTACATGTACTCAACAAACTGGGGCGGGGAAATACAATCAGAAAGCTATAACTCATCGTCTTCAATAGAGAGCCGTTAGGCCTCCCAAAGCCCATAAAGTTAAAGCCCTAGACGATATAGCCCTTCACATTACTCTCCCGATCGTACGCCGCCTCTTTTGCTGAAACGGAAGTTATAGAACGCGCGCTATGTGTCAGTGATGCGTGATGGATCGTCATTGACATTCTCTTACAACAAGTCCCGCCCCGACAAATGGAGTAGGCTACTAGGGGCCCAAGTCGAGAGTAGTCGATAACCAAGACGGAACTAAATACGGCCAGCGGACACAAGCGTAAAGATATTCAGACCGAAGTCTTATTCTCCCTCGTGTTAGGTATTCGGGTTATCCTGGGAGCTCTCTCTTGGACGTTGGTTCTCTCATGCTTCCCGATGGGTTCTCGCTTGCGCCGTCACCTTGATTGTTGGAAATACATTTTGAAATCATGAAAAGTCCGGGGTAAACATCGGTATATCTTAGGGGAAGCGAACGACCTTGAGAGGTGAAAGTGTATAAAAGGAATTTGTAACGCGTGCAATTTGGTGTTACTCGGGAGGATTAAACTGTGACATTTCATGGGTACATCTTCGTCGATTTCGAAGGTGTTTGTTGACTTCGTGTTTCTTTTAATTGATAATTGATCCATGACGCGAAGTTGACCGAAAGATGATGGGACCTCCTCTACTGTTCTAGAGATCCTGAATCTCTTGTCCAGGACCGAGGTTGGACCGAGGTTGTGTACCCCGTCGTTCAGCAGGTCTACCCTGGTCACCCTCGTCAAAGGACGGCAGGGATACTTGGATCGTATCATGTGTATTCTGGCGAGCTATTGCTGAGCCTAGACTTTTGCTTGCATCCGCCAACGTGATCCTGAGTGTACTTGACACTGGTGATTGAGCTGCATCTAAGTTTGCTTTTGGTTATTTAGGCTTTAGGTCTCCATTTGGGCGACTGACGCAGCGTATAATGTGACATTCAACACATAATAGCCTAAGTGAATGTAATTTTATCAGGGTGGAACCTAATTGGAATGAAATATGTTCGGTGACCTTAATTTCAAGCCGTGCAGATGATGAAGTTAGTGCGGTGAATTGAGGCACTCCCAGGTACACTGCGTCGATCCTCGGCAACCTATACATATTCCGTCTAGATTCACTTCTTGCTTTTGATCTCGAGGATACGGTCGGTATATGGTCGATCTTCTCAATGAACAGATTTTCATTCACATTAGGGGTTGATACGCCTGTTTATGGTCATTCCGGCGCGGGGCGGTAGCGGGCGGCCCGGAGGTGCCGGCGGACCGGTGCAAAGCACACCTGATGTTGAGGTTGGGCGTGAACTTGACTTTTTCTTCCATCTGCGACGTTCGGACGACGTCAACTGCTGGGAAACAGGGTGTTTTACCGCTGAAATTTCCTTTTTACTGCGTAACCCACGCCTTCAGACCACACCTCACCGCAACACCACACTGAAAATGCCCCGTAACTCGGTTTCTCCTCCACGACGCGGTTCATGTTATGACGATAACTATTCGCGCCACTCTAGCAGAAATGGGGACAGATCGAAACACAGTCGTAATGAACCCAGGGACAGGGACTACGACCGAGGCTCTTCGAGTAGGAGGCCCAGGCGGGACGACAGGGACTATGACGAGAGGGAGCGTGAACGGGAGAGAAGAAAGGACAGGGAACGGTACGATCGGCAAGCTGAAGGAGACTCGAGCAGGAGATCACAAAGAAGGTCAGCGTCGCCGCGACGTGGCTCAAGAGGACCACGTTCTCGTTCCAGGTCGGTGGACGAGTCAGAGGATAAGGCCAAACCCAATTTCAAGCCCTCAGGCCTCCTTGCCGCTGAGACCAACACTGTGAAAGCTGCGGATGGTACAAGTACGGTTTTGAAGTATAATGAGCCCCCTGAAGCTCGAAAGCCGTTGCTTGGATGGAGATTGTATGTTTTCAAAGGCTCCGAGCAGCTCGGTATGTTGTTGTTCACCCTCTGCCCTCGACCGCACCGTGATTGATGCTTTGCTTCTAGAGATGATGCACGTTCATCGTCAAAGTGCTTATCTCATTGGGAGAGACCGACTGGTGGCGGACATTCTCCTGGACCATCCCTCATGTTCGAAACAGCATGCTGCCATACAGCGTAGGTGTGTTCCTATGACGTGTGAGTACCATTGTTGACTCGACTCGCAACTTTTAGACCGATTGGTTCACGAGCAAGATGAACTGGGAAATAGGAAGGGGATAATAAAGTGAGCCCTCCATTTTCACCTCATTGCCCCAGCTAATATTCGTCGCTATCAGGCCCTACGTTATCGATCTAGAGTCAACTAATGGCACTATGGTCAACGATGAAAAAATTCCACCAGCACGTTATTATGAACTCGCAGCTGGGGATGGTATGTCCTTCCCCAAATCTCTTCTATCACTGGCTAATGTAGTCCTCATCATTCTAAGTGATCAAATTTGGGACTTCTGGTCGAGAATATGTCCTTCTCCACGATGAGGCTGCCTGAGAAAGGACTTCGTCATGTTCACATGTTCTCGAGCTGTCAATCGATGTAATCGGCCTGCAGGGTCGCCCATTGTTCTCTGGCCCGGTCCCCTTCCACTTATCTTAATACGTTGATCCTTAAATGCCAAGCGAATCGAAGCAACCTTGCTTGGGCCATTGCAGTGCCCATCATCAGCAAGTCGGGAGATGCCGCGAACACGAGTACGGTTAGCGCGCACCGTCAGTCAAATCCTTGCTTTCTTCTCCATAATTCGCTTCAGCCTCATGTCGAGTATCGCGCGCTTTGGATTTTGATCTTTGTGGGCGTCGGTATTTATCCGAGAGACTCCGCACCTAGGACGACCCTTAGCCATATCACAATATGATCTAGACGCCCATTGAAGAGTGCTAGTCAAACTATCCCTCGAAAACTTGATAACAAAGAGAAAACTGGTAAAAATATGGTGGCGCCGAGACGGATTTGCTGGTCCCTGACGTTTGATTTTTGTTGTTTGCAAAGTAAGGAGTAGCGGAAGGAAGTCACTTCGTCGTCAGGCCCACCTTTGTCTGCTTTGTTTTCCGAAATTCACATCATTCCATATTTAGACGCGCTTTGCCATGAGGTGATATCAACGGATGTTGTGGGTCCTTGGTCGATGAGCGGGGATTTTCAAAGGATTTGAAGCAAGCTCGCTGAGTTAACAAAGGAGGACCGGCTGAAATATATAATGACCCTCATTCCTGTGTTTGTTTACAGCCCATACCCCCACCGCTTTCATCGTCCTCATGGTTCCTGCAGCCCATACCGACTCTGAGAGTGGTATGCCCTCCTTGGGCCTCAACCTGGACCTCATCAATCTCGAAGAGTTGTTCAAGGGAACCCAACAGCTCCACTCACTCTCTCCTCAAAACGACATATACGATTTGCCTTGGTCGTTCCCCGTACCGTCCCTTCTGCCACCTGCCACACTTCCCTCAACAAGAACTATTTCGCCCAAGGCTTTGCACCAGTGAGTCGCGTCTAACTCTGGAGTGCATTTTCAGAACTAATTGCGCGTTCAAAGACCCAGCTTCTTTGACTTCATCGACGGCGGCTTCTCAACTCCGTCTTCGCCAGAGCTGCTCGCGACCGCGCAATTAAGCACAGCAAGAGTGCTCCCCGCATCCCCCATAACCGATTCCGATTCCTCCTCAGATAACAGCGAGAGTCCAGTCCCCAGCTCAACGGCCACTACGCTCTTAACTTTACCGTCCGATCCAGAGATCTCCGACCTCGACGCTTACGGGATTAGCGACGATGAAAAGGACGAAGACTATTTGCCATCCTCGTCTCGATCTACTCCTCGCCGACGGCAATCTCAGCCAGCGCCCGCCTCCAGACGCAAAGCAAAGTCTACGACTCCGCCTCCTAGGTCCCCTCGCAAGGCTCCTTACTCGACTCCCAGGCGGGCCCGTACAGCACCTCCTTCTCGAGTCCATCAGGTCTCTGGAGAACTCGCCGAGCTGATGCGCAGCGCGCTCAGCCGCACCGACGTCGCAAATTCGCTCAACTACACGTGTCCCGACGCCCTCTGCGGGTTCAAGATGAAGACCAAGCCTCGTATGCCCGACTTCAGGAGGCACCTTCGGGCGCATCTTCGGGAGGCGGACAGCACGGTTTGCCGCGGGCATGTGTGCAAGGGCATCCTCCTCGAGGAGTTCGAGGCGCTTCCAGAGTGGAAGCAGGAGTCTATCAGGTCCAACGACCGTGGTGGCACGCCCTATCTACTCTCAGGGGAGACGCGAATCGGAGGGTGTCGCCAGTCTTTCAGCAGGGGTGATGCCCTAACTCGACATGTCAAAAGCCGCACGAACGCCTGCGTGGGGTTCGTCAGTCACCAGCTGGAGGGATGCCATTGATCTACCTTGCTTCGATTATTTTGCGATTATGCTTCCTTTTTAATATGCTTCTCTTTGCTCTTTCATTCATTTCATGATGTCCTATATGTATCAATAGCACATTGACGACGGACTTCCTTACACGACCTACCTCCTGCTTTTTTAATTCGTATTCCTACCTTTCTTTCGCTTCGATTCGCACTCATGTTTCTAAACGCTGTGGATTCACAGATTGATTAATATATTAACCAGCCATTTAGTGCACTTACTGCATAATTTAAACTGACAAATAGACTAATAAGGATTCACCGGGAGGTTTAGACGAGTCAGGGCAAAGGTTCTGGTTTCGGGCCTCGAAAGAACATGAAATCACGGTGGTTATTGGACGAACCATGAAATTAGCACAGATGTGCGTTAAAGAGATGTACTTTTTCGGCTATGAACAATGGGCTACGAAACCTGCTTGAACTTCTTGGTCTTATCCTTGATGCGTTTCGACCGGATTCGCTTGCCATTCTGGACTTTAGGTCCCCACCTACAACATGAAAAAGAGGTCATCATCTGTAACCAGAAGTACCACCCGACAGCACTGACCCTCGAACAGTCTTTTTCGCCTGTGGTTGATGGGCGAACTCCTGCGGGGCGAGACCCTGACGATATTTCTCCATACACCAGAGAATGTATCTGTAAAGAGCGTGATAGAGCTGTATCAGCGGATTTAAGTCACAATCGATGGATTTGCGACGTACCTTCGGTCCCTAACGGCAAGCCCAGCTTTCCGCAGAGCCTGACCGTCATAACCCCAGAATTCGGTCCAGCTATTGGGAGAGACTTTTGACTCCGATTCCCTGCCAATAGATTTGAGGAAATCCTCAGCGGTTTTGATAGAGCCTTGACCTGCTGTTGAATATCAAAGGGTATCTGCGCAATTGGCCAGGAACGTACCCTGCGGCGAAGGAACTGGTCGTTGCTGTGTCGTCGTTGCGAGCGAACGAGTGAGCAGAGCCAACGGCCGAGACAGCCGAGATGTTAGAGACCAGGATGAAAGCAGCGACATGCCGATACGAGAGAGACTGTAAAGCCCAGCAGCGACACGGAGGAGGAGAACAGAACGCGGAACGCGAAACTGCCAACTCGGAATTCACGTCCCCGCTTTTTTCGGGCTGCAGCGTTAGTCATCCATCAATGCCTAATGCGGTAAGCGTCGGCTGTTTGAGCTTGCAGGCGCAGTGGTTGAAGACGTATTGCTCCAGAGGACGAGCCATAGTGGGGCCAGAAGCAATAATATTTCTCCGATATACCGTCTCATAAGGCCAGAGAGCGAGAAAGCTCTCCTCAGGCCTCATGGTGAGAACGCCGGTGCCTGTAGACGCCACCTGATGCCAACGACGGCCATTATTGGCATGGCAGGTAAAGGCTCAGGTCGGTTCAACTTCTTCCACTGGCTTGCCGCATGTAAACCGCACCTTTTCCCAATGCTACTATCTCGTCTTCGCAGTCTTCGACCTCAAGCACAGTGCAGCAGGCTGCAGACGCTCCGGCCTCCCACTGGCTCTCAGCGATCACCGAGGACCATTGGTCAGAATCGCCATTATTCTCGCAATGACGATGGAAGCGGCAAGGAGGAAAGTAGCTCGAGAAAGCAGCCCAAGCCTGGTTTTCTCAGTGCATCTTTGACGTGGGGTGCTTTTCTGGTTGCCACTGGTCTCTTAGTTGAGCGATGGTACTACGGTCCACCGGCAAACCGAATGTCAAAGGGCGAAACTCCCGCCTATGGATCCCCGGAGGACTTTAAACAAGCCATTGAAGATCTGAGGAGAGATTTATCTCACTTGGAGCACGGCGTCTCAACAATTCCGGACGATCTCTACGCTCATGGGTTCTCTGTGAACGACTATCATCCTGGTACGCCCAAACATAGTGCTTTTTGACTGGGTAGGCTTCGATTTACACCAGAAATACTGCAGGCGTCAGTCATACAGTGGTTGTCTACCCACAATCAACCGAGGATGTCGTGAAGATTGTCAAGATTGCAAACAAGTACCGGATGCCAGTAACTGCTTATTCTGGGGCTACCAGTTTAGAGGGGCAGTTCCGAGCTGTGAGTGAATTTCCTGCGTTATAAAGCTTTCGAAATCTAACTTCGAGAAGCACAAGGTTGGCGGCATTTGTGTCGATATGGGCTCAATGGACAATATTCTTGAAATTCACTGTGAGTCATGACTGAATTTCACCTTTCTCTCATGGGAAGCTCATCTTTCTTCTTTAGCGGAAGACTCGGACCTCGTTTGTCAGCCTGGCGCAAGATGGATGGATATCAACCAGAGCTTGAAAGATAAAGGTATCACCAAAATTTACTTTCCTTGATTGTTTCCCGGTCTAATCATTGATTACAGGAATACCGCTATTCTTCCCCGTGAGCCATGTCAATTGCACGATGAGAGAATGGGTCTAATTTTCCCTCGAAGCTCGATCCTGGACCTGCAGCCACGATAGGCGGTATGTTTAGTACCGGGTGTTCTGGAAGTATGTTTCCCACCACAAAAACCTGCGTATAACCGTCTCTCAACCTCGTCCCAGCTAACGCCGTCCGATACGGCACTGCCAAAGGGGAGTGGTTCCTCAACGCGGTATGATCTAGTTTTGTTATGCCACTCAGCAAGGAAGTGAATTTACTTTGCTAGACTATCGTTCTACCGTCGGGTGAAGTTATCAAAACCAGAAGACGATCGCGTAAATCAGCAGCAGGGTTTGATATAACCAAGCTGTTTATTGGTGCTGAAGGGACACTCGGTATTATCACAGAAGGTATGATAGAACTGACGAAACCAGTCGACTGTCATGACTGATCTAGCTTGTGTTACAGTCACAATTCGCCTGGCCCCTGTTCTCCCTACCACCGTTGCTGTTGCCCAGTTCCCCAGTGTACGCGCCGCCACAGAGGCAGTCAGCGAAATACTGAACCAGGGAGTTGGGATCCGTAAGCGTTGTTTCTGATATATGGATCAAGACCTATAACTGACGCTATTCTGGTGTCGTCCGATCACAGAGTGCGTCGAACTCGTAGACGACGTCTTCATGCAAGCAACCAACACATACGGCGCTTCCAAGCGCAAATGGCCAGAAAAGGATAGTCTCTTCTTCAAATTCCAGGGACCYTCCCAAGCCTCTCTCAAGGAGACGGCGGAGATAGTCAAGAAGGTCGTYAAGAAACATGGAGCGACCAATTTTGAGCTTGCCCGAACCAAAGAGGAAGCAGACGAACTTTGGAATGACAGGAAGAATGCACATTACTCCGGGTTAGCACTACTCCCCGGAGGCAAGGGATGGCCTACAGACGTTTGGTGAGAACACATGACTCTTTCAGCGAGGCTAAGCTGAGAGACCGGAAAACAGTGTCCCCGTTTCCAAACTCCCGCAATTAGTCGCAGAGACCAAGGAAGATCTGGCTGGAATTGGTTTGAAGTCCACGATTGTTGGACATGTCGGAGACGGCAATTTCCATGCCTTGATTTTATTCAAGACAGACGAGGAGAGGGAACGAGCTCACGGGGCTGTCAGCAGGATGGTGAAGCGAGCAATTGCTCTTGATGGGACATGTGAGTTTCYCCTCCAGCCATCCGTCGCACGCTGCTCAACCTTCCTCAGGTACTGGTGAGCACGGTGTCGGTATTGGAAAGAAAGAGTATCTGYTGGAAGAGCTGGGCGAGGGCACGGTGGAACTGATGAAGACGATCAAGAGAACCTTAGATCCGTTGAACCTCTTTAACCCTGGAAAGGTGCGCACATATCGTGCTCGATTCACCGATGTTGCCGCTGAATACCTCTTAGCTATACCCCGATGATGAAGAAATATCCAAGCACAAGGAACGCAGAGRYTAACCATCYGACCCTGTTCTGTGATCCGYTCATATGTATCCATACAAGATATCAGCTTGGCCCGTCAATCATCATACATAGCRTACAGTATATTATTAGAATACAGGTGCATCCCGAAGGAACAATTTGCCTTCTTCTTTCTTCACCCACCGCGTCACKGCGTTGGCAGCTCCAACTACAGCRGACTTCGGGAGCATAGGGGATACAGCGACATATAGCTCAAATGGTWGGGTTATCTACGAAGGTAKTTAGCRCTTGACCTAGGCGTGAACTGGTCAATTACTCACCCATCCCATCACGCATTCATTCTCAGTGCGAATGTACTGCAATTTGAGAGGTGCCTCYTGCCCAGATTTTGCGTGGATTGCATCATGAATGGTCTGGTAAAGCGTAATTAATCTGTRGTGGGCGTTGTTTGAATCTCCTRGATGAAAGAAGGCTAGAAGAGTTCGACATACCTGCAGCGGTCCGTCTTTTTRTCGTATGGATCWTCCCAGATAGGGTACGTCGTCTGGACCTGTGCTCTTGACTTGTACATAAAATGGCGAAGACCAGGAATTCCCAGGTCRGACACTGAGTACTCTGTTTGTCCTGTTCTAAAGGARTGGACAAGAGACGCCAAGGTTCCCTCGGTGGCCAATCTCTGAGGTGAAGAAATGAGCACRCAGCGGYAAGGACCACAAAGCAGACTACCTTAACGGCGGATTCACTCCATGTTCTGATGACATCGACGTCTGAGCCTCCGCTAATGCAAACGAGAGATACGCCTTGCTCGTTGAGACTGCTTGACGGCGACTTCTGCCCAGGCTTGTCGTTGTTGGGCAGTTGGTCCGAATCACCYGGTCCAACAGGTGTTGGAGAGACTGATCTTGATGGGTCTGGCGACTCTTCGCTTCGAATGAAGGTTATAAACGCATTCACAAATCCAGAAGGATTAAATTTGGGAAGACAGAAGGGTATCCAGGATGTTGGGGCCGGATTATTGAATACTGAAGGGGTATTGATAGTATTGAGGATGATGTGTAGATCTACCGCCARGTTAGRCGGCAAGGTATGCTAGTAAGTAAGTGACAAACCAGCGGGATGTATGGAATGTTTGCGAGGCCTRATCAATGTCAACACCTTGTCCTTGGCGATGATAATAATATACAAAATGTCCTGCCGGATATGGTTGAGTGAGTGCAGGTAGACGACGAGGGGTTATACTTACCTTAATCTTYGATGTTGGCATCACACTCTCGGCAATCCTCTTCCGAAGGGAAGGGTCAAGTTTGAGGCAGCATAGGGATGAAGTGGTCATGGCAAGGTCGGACTCCACCCTATTGAGCATGGTAAAAACGAACGATTCAGCACCTTGATAATTTTTGAGTATCCTTTTCCAGGTGAAACCGGCTCAGGATTACCATCGAGAAGACGCCTTAGGTCAAAATTTCTACGACTTTCAAAGATCTTCTTCAGTTGGGAGCCGGTGAGTATGCTCAATATCTGTAGATGCAAGTACTCGAGATGCGCCCTTGTCTTCCTTTTACGAAAGGGTCGCGAAATCATTGGCTACATCAGCAAAACTGCAGARAGTCCATATTAATTGCCCCGTACCGTGGATTCTGGCTCTCCCCAGGAAGAAACACAGACATAGTATAACGGTGACCGCAGAAGGAACGTGATTCTCGTTCGACCTGCATTGACGCATCGAATCTTGTCGCCATCGTCAATGAAGACRGAAATTARAGCTTGCATGACCCCAATAACAGATGCGGTGTTATCGTTATCTTCCTTGCCAGGTCGGCTGTGTCATGTCACATAAACGACAAGATTCATAGCAGTAATGTTCTACACACCTAATAAATACAGGTTTCCCAGCGTTTGTRAGAACAAAATATTCTCTRGGGGAATACCGGGAAGCTGCAGACATGAGGCCACAATCCACATRATAGAAGGTGCACGAACCAGCGTTGAAAGTAAGCTCAGTAATGGCAACGTCCTTCTCTTGAAGCCGTGTAGAATCGCTCGCTTCTATTTAGAGACTAGTGTCAAACAACCCCCCAGATCGAGGAGGTAAACCCACCCTGATGGTCTGCCTTGGACGTGAACGTCTTCTTCAGCTGCTCTCTCAATAACTGCGCAGATTCGGAGACGCCCATCGGCTGGTCAACATTGGATCCTTCGTCTGTCTCCAGTCTATCGACGCTTTCTGTATCCATCTCCTGGACGAGAATCCCTTCGGCCATGTCCATATTGACCACAGACGATGCAGAGCTGTCTAACACTGTGTCTCTTCGTGGAAGGGGAAGTGTGTCGACTGCGTTTGGCGCGCCTGTGGCATGGCTGTGGATGTGGAGGTTCGATAAGGATGGCGAAGGACGCAGGCTAGGGGGTACGTTGAGACGCGAAGGTGTCGTATATGATGATTTTCGAGATATAGGTGTACGTGACATTTATAATGCTTCAAGGATAAGCGTACTGGCAAGAATATGGTGATGGTGGTGGTCGGTCGCAAAGGCCCTGATCCTGATGGACTAGGGGTCCAGGGACCCGTCCATGGCCGCTTGTTTGGACCATCTCTTTGCCGGTTCCGACTCGGAGGCACTTAAACAGTGGTGCCAGTGGTTGGTCTCTTCCTGTAAGCGAATGCCCATGTCAACAATTCGGATTGCTGGCCGAGAGGTGAAAGTTGGCGACGTATGTCTTTCAGATTCTATACCTCTATAATGAAAGCCAACTAGATTTCGTTCATCTAGCCATGGTTTGACGATGGCAACATCATACTCGTGACGCAGGATACCCCGACAGCTTTTCGTCTACATCGCGGAGTGCTGGTGAGCATAACTTATGCCTTTCTGTTACACACAGCTCTCAATGCTATACAGTCAAGGCATTCTGACATGTTTCAAGATATGTTTGAAGTGGGACAAGCAGTAAACGAAGACCACGACGAAGCCAATGCTTCTCAAGTTGTCATCATGTACGACAACCCTGCAGACCTATCGAGCCTCGTCAAAGCACTGTATGACGGAGTGTGAGATGCTTCATTCCCTGCGGCGCTCATGTCTTCGTCTGACACGCGTCTCATCTTCAGGACCTCCGATATCACCCAACGACACGACTTCTTTCAGCTGGCTGGGGTCTTGCGTCTCGCGACGAAATATTGCGCACAGCGAATTCGTGCTAATGCAATCCAATTCCTTGTACAGACGTGGTCCCACACCCTCCAGGGGCATGACATGATGACTATGAAAGCCATGTCCGCCCCGGAGATCGACGACCTAACATACCCTTATGTCCACCCTTTACACGTTCTCAACCTTGCTAGGGAAACGGATATTGAAATCTTGGTTCCCTCCGCCCTATATTTTCTTTCCGTTTACCCTCTTGCTGAGATTCTAGCAGGGGATCACCCCAAACTCGCAGTGACACACCCTTCTCGACCATCATCTAAATTGAGCCCAGCCGACCTCCAAGTGTATACTCTGATGTACCAATATCGAGTGCAGATTGGACTTGACTTTATCCGTCGTACAGTCGGTAGATGGGCATCGTCTCCGCCAGCCTGTTCCAATCACGACTGTACCAAGGATTTTTCTCGTTTACTCTCTCGGCTCCAACGGTCTTGGAACCCCAAGACCGCTGCCATTTTTTTTCATGCTTCAGGTCAGCCACGAAATCATAGCTACAGGGCGTATCTGCTCCACTTGTCGAAAGGGCTTCACTCAAGAAGTTGAGGAATCGCGAAACAAAATATGGGATTCGTTACCAGGGATTGCAGGACTGCCTGCATGGTCTGAGCTCGCCAGCCGCGACTTGGGCCCGAGCTGAGGGTTTTAGGATTTTACTAGGTATGCCACTGTTGTTTTGATGCTCATTTCTGGATGCTTACCCTCGTTTTCTCATCTTCAGGTTTTGAGTCTGGAACATTTCGCTGGGTTTAGTAGGTTTCGTGGTCCATTCTGTCGTTACTGCTCCCCTGACTGACAGGAAATGTAGGTTGTCTTTTTGGGTGTTAATCCTCTTCCGCTACGCTTGGGGAGCACGCTGGAACACACTGTCTGAGGGCATTCTCGGATTTATCATGTCTATTTCTCATCATATACCACAGTTTTTAGTTCACTTTACGCATAGAGCTTGGACATTGGAGCTCGAGGTTGATACCATTTACAACATTTACTAGGATAATTCAAATACTATTGCTGCGATACATATTCATGCGTCGGCGCCGATGCAGAACGCAGGATTTCGAGGGCTTAAGTGACATTGATGGCTTATTCAACGCAGCTTCCTTCCTACCATCATCGAACCTGGACTACATGCGCAACTTCGGCCTGGCATGGACCTTAGCAAACTGACTGTTCCTCAACTGAAGGCTCTTTGCAAAGAAAAGAAACTTACAGGGTACTCGAAACTAAACAAACCGGCGCTTATCTCCAAGCTCGAAGGAAGGGGTGCCAGCGCTACCACCAACACACTTCCTACGGTCTCTGCCCCCTCTGTCCYTAGGGCTGAAGATGGTCCCGAAGATACAGGTCAGCCCGGGACCAGTGTAGTCCTTGCACAAGTTATCGATATCCGCTCCGAAGTTGCTCAACTCGCGGGAGATGGAAGTTCTGGAGGAGCTTTCCGCCATGCAGAGCCGGTAAACACAACCACTCAGCTACTCGARGGAAGGCCTAACCTCGGGAAAGAAGKTTTAAATCGAGGGCCTGTAACTACTTCGGAGTCGCCCATATGCGACGATCCTGCGCTGGATGTTCAGCCAACATCTTKTGCTACGAGTATTGAGCGGCGTCAGGTTTCTGGATACATCGCGAACTCGAGGCCGCCTCTGACCGCTTCCAGAAAGAGAAAAGGGGCACCTTCTTCGGAAAATCCAGCGGCGAAGCGACYCAAGGAATCTACATTCAACAATGCCCAAACTCCGTCCAGCAMAATTCCCAAACCAAACAAAATGGTGCCCAAAGAACGCCCAGATCAGACTCGCGTTTCAGCAGGTCATGCTACTCCGAGTTCCATTGTCAAGGAAAAACAGCCTTCTTCTTCCKCTYCTGCCATTGCTCCCAGTCAACCGATTGTTCCCCGAAGTAAAAAAGCGAAATTTACTCCGCTGATTCCCAAGCTTGCTCCTGCAAAGCTTCATCCCCTCGTATCCCATCAGAGCGAAGCTGCGATCGCACCTCTGGCTCAAGCCCCAACTGAAGCARCAAAGTCTCCCGTCAGTGGAAGCTCGGGCAAAATACCCTTGGATCAGTTCTTTCACTTCCCGTCGTTCTCTGAGGCTTTCCCTACTCCYCAGCCTATCTCACTCCCTCCCTCAATCTCACAAAGAAGGAAAGTTCCCGGACTTTCGATGGTATTCAGCTTGCTCTTCCACGAAGATCTCTTGGTTCTTGGAAAACTCTGCCGGCTGTATCGATATTCAGGTATAGACTCTCAGCCTCTTCTGACTACTGGTKTGCTTGTGGCTAAAACTCCTGCAACATGAATACGCACTCCTAGCYTACATCGCGGCGTCACATRTCCTCCGCAGAGACTTTCCYGACAGSCGACTTGATGAGATATTCAAGAAGCACTCGCCTAACATGAATAAYTTCTGGCCATATCTCAGGCACCGACGGAAGGAGGTTGCTGACAGGAAGGGGTTGTTTGATAGGACGTTCCTGGGTAAAGCGCTAAAGCAATACCCTTTCGTTATCTCACATCAGCTTTGGAGAACCGATGRCAATCGGGCTTTTTCCATYGYTGTGAGGTATGTCYAGRGGYTCCATCYATNNGNNNNGTCATGTCAATATACCGCTNNCNNACCTGCTWYCAGGTTTCTTTTGACTTGCCTCTACTACYGWGTYTCCATCGGTCTTGACCAAATATTCCGGTCTATGACTRTCCTTTCCGCCGAAGARGTKGTCAGGAAAGAWATWTGGCGGCTCACACTCAGGATCGGCCAGTCRACCTGCTATTACTACGTCYTGGAAGCGACCTGCGAAGTCGTTGGACTTCCTGRCATCCCTGCTGAGGGTCATCTGGAGGCTCGGAATCCCGACCGACGCAAACCGCTTGTACGAGTGGACTGGACACAGTATATYGAGAGCAAAATCCAGGAYACTCCYGTCGATCCGTGTCCGAARAAGAYGCTCATGGASTATTTGAGCTGGCCGAATCATGAAGAATATGACCGTGGACTTRGCAGGAACTGGCTGAAGAGAATCGAGCGTGAAGGTGGTGTTGAAGGARRGGCTAAACTTGCGATCGCGCAGAAATACGTCTTGGCGTGCTTGGTGGCGAATAGGTGCGCTCGCTCCTCCCTTTGCTCTCTCGGAMTTGAYTGATAGGAGTATATGARCTAGCCTGAGCGGCAGAGTCATGACATCGAGAGAGATGGAGCAGGAATTTAACGGAACTTCGGTGGATTTGATGACCTCAACGAAGATTAAAAAGAAGCATAATCTCAACCTGTACTTGCCTGCGTGAGTTCAATGTTAACCCATCTGGACACGAGGCCTGAAATTACCTTTCCTAGTCATCATCTCGTCGAGAGTGTGCATTTGGTAACGGGCAGGAACAATACCCCTTTCCATCCAGCAATAGCTGGGGTCCAGACTCCGGGAAGGGAGTACTTTGTACTCAGGGACAACGGTATGCAGATCGGCTGTGAGGAAGATGGCATCCCGCCGGTGTGGATGTCAATTTTGGGGTGCGATGAACGGGGTGTTGCTGTTCCTTAGTTCATGAGAAAAATAACGTACTACAAAACATTTCTCCATGCAACTGCTTCGAATTCTATGGACAAGGCTGGGAAAGGGACTTTCTTTTTTTTGATTTTTGGCGCTATGATAACCTCTTGAAGGGCCACGCCACAGGGGCGAAGTGTCCATCAGCGGAGTAGAAGAAAGGACCCTTGGGCAAATTGTAGATCTGTGGCGCGAGAGTCGGACGGGCTTGGAGGACGCTACATAGATAGGGGTGGAAGCTCCAAACGGGGATGCAGACGTGCTCCTGTCAGATATGGGAAAAGATTGCCACGGTCCCTTCACCGTCACACCACTCGCTCGGCGCTGAGCCAAGTCTCCCAGCTCACATTGCTGCAGCGGGCGAAGGCTCATCGCAGCTTCGTCTCCTTCTCCCGCTTTACTTCCATCTTACCTGCTGCGAAGACACCTACCGCGAATCATCCAACAGTTCGCAACATTCACGAAGACCAAGTGGTTTACTAGCCGCTACACGAATTCGAGACGCGACTGAGCCTAGTTCCTTTGTTCGTCATGGTCGTTCTCAGCAATAACGAGGAGACGGATGTTATGCAACTATGGGGCATTATCACCCAGCTGGGTGAGCAGTTGAGCCAGAACCAAGCCATGTCCGTGGCTCTGTACACCACTGCTGGAAAAGTCAAGGTACGTCTCGTGCCACTCTGTATTCCATGAACGCATTCCAATGACTGTCTGATTCGTAGAACCAAGCATCAAATTTGCAGAGTGGTTTTGTCCTCCGAAAGTGAATAGCCCTTCTTTTGTAACGCTCAAGACTGTGCTAACTAGCCATTCAGGTTCAATCTTGACAAATCGCAAGGTTGGAAGCATCCTCATTTTGTCAAAGCGAGTCCTTGCTGACCATGGCATTCAGAGGACTACGATGCAGCGCTCGAACAAATGAACAGTAACATTGCCGCCGAGAACCTGGGATTGCTCAATGATAACAAGCAACTCAGCTCCCTCATCAAAGAATATGAACAGACGCTCGAAACCCTGATGAGTGCGTTGGCAAACAGTGTTTATCACAAGGAACATCACTAACGAAAGCAACAGGTAACTTCCGCAACCGTGCTGTTCGTCTATGATTAATGCTTCGGATGCTTCAATCACTAACTTCATGGCTAGCAACACATTCAAGAGAGGGAACTTTCCCTGATCCGCGACTTCGAAATGCGACTTCTGGCACGGGAGGAAGAGAATGCAAATGCAGAGCTGCAGACGAATCTCATCGTGTCAGATGCCGTTTCTCGCATCTCCAATCTCCTTCGCCAGCTGTTGCGGGCTCAAGGGGGGGNAGGAGGCGGACCCCCACGTGCCTGCGGACGAAGCGGAGGAGAGGGAGCCTTGGACTATGGGTCAGGCCGCAGAGCAAGCGCTCGAGCGCGAAATCGAGCTTGCGAGATTGGAAAAGGAGAACGAAGAGCTGAGAAGGTTGTTGGGGATGATTCCTTCACAGCCTCGACCAGACAGTGGCGAGATGCATGCGGCGTTTGATTCGAGAAGAGCGGAGCATTTGCACCAGAGAGCTGGTGGTGGCGCCATGAATACCGGTTTTCCACTGTATCAGCGGATGCACTCTCCAGGTTAAATCTGGATAGTTGTTTCTCTCTGGGTATAGACAGCGAAGGTGTGTTCATCTTGCGTTAACCAAGGAGGTTTGATGATCCTCATCATGTGTGTGATCCAGGACATGCTATTCCAGGACGTTCGATGACTTTCTAACTGATGCATGGTGTTCTTTTGAGGGTGATAGTCGGGCTTGGAACCCTACTCGTCCAGCGGACTATGGTTCTGACATTGATTGTATGGAGGGGTGATGACGTGGGTATGCTGATACACATGGCATGCTGCCTTCAGCGGAGGCATCACCATCATCAGATTAGCCTCTGATGGTGCGAACTGCAGTCGACTGTCGGCTACTGTCGGACGCCGAGCGTTCGGTGGTCCAAGAGTGCGCTTGCGTCGGGGTAGAATGGCGGGGGGCTCTGTGGCCCCCCGCNGACGGGNCTCTATGAACAAAAATTTCGTGCATTTCTCCTGTAAGCCGAACATGGTGAATGAAGAAAATAAATTGAGTAGAAACGTTCTGATGCATCCGTGGTATGTTTGAAATCTCTCAGGTCCCGGGGAATCGGCTACAGCCGAAGTAGGGTTCGAGGAACAATGCAGGCACAAGATCGGCTCTGAATTCAATTAAAGGCATATAGCGAGCGAGGACGGCGAGTGACGCCCCGGACAACGGGCAGAGACCCCCTGCTCATCGCCTGCCACGACGCCAACGGTCGAATGTCGAGCTCGTCCACGGCTCCGGAGCGAAATTGGGCGCCAGACAGTGATGGAGAAGCCACGGTCAGTCTTGCTTCTAATAGTAATCTACATTTCTGCATAAACCGTAGCCCAGCCGCTCTGGGCCTTTTAGTCCTGCTCCTCTTCCTCTCCTCCATGGCCTCCTGCTGACTATCTCCAGGGCTTTACCCGTCTCCCCTACGTCGCCGCGCCCGCCGCCGCCATGACCTTCCCATCGACATCCGCACCACGCCCCACATCGCCCAGCATCCTTCCGAGGCGCTTCAATTCAGCACGGGAGACCAGGACCGCAGACTCGACCATGTTTTCAAACGGAAGGGCCCGGCTATCGCTGCAGACCAAGCCTAGTGACAAGGGAAAGGCGCCGTTGCGAGGCGATACACAAGGTGCGCAGCTTGGCTCCAACCCTGGCCCTGGGTGCTGTCGTTCGACGTTGTTACTTATTTGACGTGTCGTCGCAATTTCTTTAGGTAATGAAACCTCGCCCAGCATGAACGGCTACCACCCATTCGCGACCTACGACTTTGCGGGCCCCTCCTCGTCCGGCAATGGCAGGAAGTATCGGAACAGCTTCCTCGGCGCGGCCTCTGACGCCCTATCGCTCACCTTTGGGAGGAAGCAACGCCCCATTATTCGACAGGCCCCTATGCCCATAATCCTCCCGGACGTCATCGAAATTAGTGCGCCCCCGCCTGACTATGAGGTCGAAGAGCGGAATCGACTTCGCGAGATGGCTGCACAGGCCATTGGCATTTCGCCGTTCATCATCCACCCCGATTCGCACTCTCAGGAGGAGAGTACAGAAGACGAGGACGAGGACGCTTTACGTACGCCTGCAGACACCTCTGAACTCCGACACTTTGGAGAGTCGAGAAACTCAGAGTCTGCCCCTGACATCCGCAAATCCTTCCTCGACACCTCGTCCACATCCACTGCGAACGCAATGCGTCTCCGCTCAGGATCTGTTGCATCCCATTCCCGTCACAACTCGTTTGCGTTTACCCCCGTTCCCCCATACCCAACCAATGTTCTCTCCCTCAACCCTTTCCTATCCTGCAGCGGCTATTTCCCCAAGTATACCCAACCTTCGTCACTACGGCGATTCGCCCTATCTTCCAAGTTGTGGAAGACGCGGTATATTGTTCTATCCGCTCCTAGCAACCCACTCTCAAGAAATCCRACCGTCTACTACTTGCATCTCTTCAAATCGTCGGGCCCTGACGACAAGGAATTAGAGCGTCTCGAGATCAGCACTGATAGTGCTGTATTTGTCGCGGACGAAGAAGTTGGTGGCCGCCGAAACGTTATTCGAATCAAGGGTTTTGAGGTCGTCCCCGGAAAAGAAGGCGGCAAGGGTCTTCACGAAGCTATATGGCATCTCCACATCGTCGATCCTGTAGAATCGCAGAAATGGATATCTACCATAAAGAGTGCGATCCTCGGACAAAGGTAAAGCATTTATGTCTTTATGGAAGTGAATGGCAACTAATTGCTGGCTACAGAACTGTTGCAGCTGGCCTTGCCATCCCGCCGACTCCGACTGGCCCAGAGCCAAGAGGGGATTTAGATGTTCTGCTCAAAATTCGCGCACAGGGTCAATCTCATACATCTCCAACGTATGATCCTCAGCCACCAAGGTCGCCTACCACGGAACACCAATATGCTTCCTCAATATCTTCCCAATCTGTTCGTTCTCAAGCTACCAGTACTCCGAAGCCTGTCTCGGGGTTCAAGGGCCTCTTTTCCTCCCGGCCTCGCTCAGGTTCTCGGGCAACCTCCGTGGAGTCAGAGCGGGAGCGTGATTATGCGGAAGATAGTTTCACGAGTATGGGAAACAGTCTTATGGGAAGACTTCGATCAAATACTCCGGACACTCTATCAAATGTGACGACGACGACGACGCTGAAAACCCCGACCCCTCAGAAGAATAGCCTTCCGTTTACTCGCCATGCAGCAAGTCCTGAACGAAGACCCGAGAGGAAGGTACTTTCTGAGCGACAGCCTGAGCAATGGGTCAACAGGGATAGCACGCCAACTCCCACTGTGACCGGCGAGAAGAATCGCGCCAATAGAGCTCTGTCTCTTGGCGCACTGTCGTTGCAACCACCTCCCCGAAGGCGTTGGGCCTCTCTTCGGCCGGCGGATCCTAATGAAGACATTGGTCCTTCGTTTTTCGGTNAACTCCCCCGTTACCACTACCGTCTTTGGATCAAGACCTTCGTATGAAAAGGCGGAAACAGAACCACCTTCCAGCCCACTTGATTTCTCGACCTTCACAATGACTTCCCATGAAGTTAGGCCTCGAGCTCCTTCGCTCCATTCCGTATCTACGTACAATTCGGAGAACACCAGGAGCATCGACAGATCAAGCACCAGTACGAAGCGCACCTCGAGCACGAACAAACGGTGGTCGAGGCARCTCCCGCAACGACTCACGCCACCGAGTGGGCCACCTCCCGCTATTCCAGCCGCCGCGTCCATCACACAGTTGAATGTCCACCCATACGTTCAAGAACGTCCACCGAGCGTAGATTCAAATGTGTCGGGGCAAAGCCAGCACAGTGTCGTCTCGACATTGCCCTCGTTTTCGAAGAGGAACTCGACGTCATCTTCGCGCAGCGTCAACAGTGCTAGCACAACGCACAATACTGTTGCTAGTTCTTCTTCCGCTCGAAATCGAGCTTCCATGCCCCCACCTCCGCGGCCAGCTCCAACGTCGGCTCTTCCTCTAACCCCTGATCAGGAGGCGAGGTCTGCTTCCCCCCCNAGCTACAAAAACGACGTTCCGAAATTCCGTGGCACAGCGCGCGTTGAGATTATCCATGATAACCCCCAARCCTCCACCATCCGGCAATCTACCTCCTCGGCCTGACGAAGTTGAATTTACCTCCAATAAGAAACACCATCGCCGCTCTTCGAGCAGCGGAAGAAACCAACTATTAGATACTATTCCCGAGCCTTCCAAACACCCATACGTGACATCGTCAACCTCCCCCTTCCCTCCTCCTGTTGGCCCTCTTCCACCTACTCCCCTAGGCRGCGGAGATTCCAACCAGCACGACCGTACACCCCCTGTMTCGCGACATTCATCCCTTAAGAACCGACTCCGAATCCTCAGCGCTCCATCGCCCTCCAACGGCCCCTCTCCCCTCCCACCGACACGACCAAATGCATCTGACTCAACGACCCCTACCGCCACGCCTCTACTTACGCAACTTACGCCCTCGGTCCCGTCAACGCCTAGTGCCGAAAAGATGATTACGTTCCCAAATGACTTTCAAAGTTTCTTGCAGATGAATACCACCCCTACGCCGGCGAACATCGCTCCGTCCCGGATACTTGATTACTCGAGTGAAGGACTGGAGTTGGTGGAAGTGTTGGATGAAGTGACGCCGTTGGCGCCTCCGCCGAGGCGAGGTTCCCTCATCAAGCCGCTTGCGCTGTTGCCTGTAGAGACGACAACGACGACGACGGCGGCGGTTTCGGTTGACACCATCCACAGCACTGGGACCTTCCATTTCGTGGACAGTGCCGGTACCGGTGGGTCTGACAAGATGGTTATCTCGCGCTCGAGCTCTATGTCCACGCAAGATGAGCATGATGATCAGTACTCTCCTATCGAACGCCAAGAGGAGGAGGACGATGATGATGGGTCGTTGAGAGCGAAGACGACACCGACGATGCCTACGATGACGGCCCCCGATCCTATCCACGCGTTCTCGCTCTCGCCCCCTAGCTCTGTTGTGTCTTTGGGACTCGTCAGTTCATAAAAAAAAACAGTGACTCCTTTCTGGTCTCCTTGTTTTCCTTTTTATCTTCTGCTGCTGTTTACCTGTTACCCCCCGTTGGTTGTGTTCTCCCGGATTCCCCCACTCTCGATGCGATGGACGGTGTAAAGCACGTCTAGGTGCGCACATCGCTGTCAGTATCTTTGTTGTTTTAGTACCATATCCTTTTTTTTTTCTATATGCGCTCGTTTTCCGGATACCTAGTAGTACTTTTTAAGGAACTTATCTTACTGTACCTTTTTCCATACTCTGCGATTCCCTACGTACTCGCTCCACACCCAATCGATACACCGCATACCTTTTCCGATTACTCAGAGCTGTGTCGTTGCTACCATCCTGACTCGACGATCTCCAATCCCACCATACCTCTCCGCTGTTTTGCGCGTTTGATTCCCCGACTCGGATTCTTTGGCTTTTTTTCTTTTGTCATCCCACTCCGTACATAGACAATAACCGGTATTTATTTGGCCAACCCTCAATGTATGATAGGATCTCTCTCCTCTTGTCGAAAAATGACCAAGTATCACCATCCTCGATGCTACATTGCTGTCTACTCTCGATTCTTGAAGCGCATGTGCGTATCCTCCTACACAAGACCCACTGGCGAATGTGCATCCTCCTCCTTCCACGGAGCACAAGCTGAGCTTGTCACGGAGCGTTTCATGATCTCGAGAATGAATAACGTACGTATTATATACCTACCATCAAGCCAAGGAAAAATTTGAATGCGGGCACGGATGGCCGCATAGAATAAGACAGACCCAATACAGAGAAGAAAACCGGTAATATTCAAACGAACAAAAAGGAAAACTCAAACGAAAACCGAGTCGTAGTAACGTGAGTCGAACTTGAAAAAAAAAAAAAAGGGAAGATGGGTACACATAAATCACAACCAGCCTGTAGTATGTAAGCAAGCAAGTAGGTAGTCGATGGGGGGGGGGGGGTTGGGTTAGTAGTAGTAATGACAAATTGTCCGAGTCGTTCGTCGTCGCGTGTTACAGTTGGGGGGNAGGGGGAGCAGATTAGGTAGGCGGGGCAAGTGGAGTAGGTGGCGGAGCGTGGAGCATGAAGCCAGAAGCGGAGGAGGAAGTGTGTGCTGTAACAAATGCAGTGTTCGTGATAATCGATAAGCATTAAAATCGTAACAATTTGCGTAAGGCGTGTGGGATGCATGCGGTGCACGGATATTTTGCGTAGTCGGTCTATGCTTGTGTGTGTGGAAGCGGTAGTGTGGCGTAGATATCTCGTTGTCGAGAATGACGGTCGGGTCAGTAGATGAGTTTAACAGCCATCGTAGAGTCGGTTTCGAGGGAAGGTATATCCTGCCGCCGTCCAGTTGGTAAGGTTGTAGTTCATGTAGGCGTTCAAGTGCCTAAGGGAAACCCATAGATCAGACCCAGGCGGCAGCAATGAAAAAATTAAAATGACTAACTCGCTAATGTATTTCGCAGTTGGTCGGTTCGGTGGGTCGCAGGTAAGACCATCTTGGAGTCCAGGCTGCTGGTATATCCGTACATAGTCGATATACATCTTGGCAGGGAAGACGAGGTTCTTTAGATCGGGCTGCTGGAAATTGGGTGCTATGCCGAGATTCAGGATGACATACTATAAAGCAGCGTCAGCGAGGAAGTAATAATTAGTGTTATCAATGCTTACCATGGGCTCCTCCGAAATAAGACGTGGGCCAATGCTCGCTACAGGATCAGCCGCCACCGTAGCAGCGGTCGCAGTCCAAGCAGGTTTCCCTCCACTATACCAAGTGATATAACCTTCCTCGCGTCTATTAGGGTTCGACCAGAGTTCGTAACCATAAACCGCAAACGAGGTTCCATTGTAGTCGGTCGGCTCCACGTCGGTGACTGCGGATACTGCTTGCTGAAAGGGACCTCCTCTGTAACTGTTAATCTTCGTGATGCTATGATTGTATATCGTCGTTGCAGGCTCGGTTTCATCCGACGTCCACCGGGCATTGAAGGGCGCGACCTGGAAACTCTGGGACACTCCTCCAACCCACCTGTCCCTATCGATTTCAGCTTCGATAATGTCGACTTCCACAGCACCTCTGCCAACGTCGTGACGTGGCCCAGGATGGTCAGAGCCAGGGCAACTACATGACGAGAGGCGTTGTCCTGGCAAAGAGCTCAGTGGGCCGTCTTGATATCGCAGCACACTAGGTCCAGGGCTTCCATCGAGGCCCGTTTGCAGAGGGAACGTTCCCAGATCGCAAGTGTCGTAGGTGTATGGCCACATGCCTTCCGTTGTCGCACCATACCCAGCACGGCCCTATGATCGAATGAATGAATGAGCTTCAGTACTTATCCACGTGCAGCGAAGCAGCTTACCAGATTTCCCAAAGTCCAAGCACCTAGCGACGATGTGAGTGAGTCACCTCGAGAGCAGAGACCAGCATACCACGCACCTGGCCAAAGACCGAAGTGTCTCGGACTCAAGGGCAAACTGATGGCAACTTCGATATAACCAGTAGTAAAGCAAAGCTTATTCCACGTTTGCACCATGCCTAGGGTTCAAATAAGCATGGTCTTCGCTAAAAACGATTTTTTTCGGATTTACCGCTCACGAAATTGAGGTCCTTGTAAATCCTTTGTTCCATGGTAATCACCATACTTCCATTTTGGGTCGTGACAGCCTAGCAAATTTAATGAAATCGTTCGGGAAGGAGAAGGAGGGAGAGAGGACTTACTTGAGGGTCATACCACTCCCAGTCGTTAGTCGGCCTGCAAGACATCAGCTGAGTCGAGAAGCGGAGCGCATGGCAACTTACCAATAATGATAGTCGACTGCCTCCCAGAAGGGATCATCCCCGGGCCAAAACGTGCGCCCATCCCTATTGAACTCGTCGCTGAAGACCAAATCGTACCGCTTCCCATCATTTCCTGTCCGAGTGTAGACCTCCCTAGGTGTATCAGGGTCGACGAGCCTTGGCAGTTGTGGAAATTCAGGTATCTGTCCTGTGCCGTTGACCCCTCCAATATTATATCCCTTAAATTTGCGCCTCGCCTCGGTCGTAAAGAAGAAAGCGGGGTATCCAACAAAGAGGGTCAAGAGCCCCAATAGTACCAGGATGAGCGCAGATGCGTTGACCCAGCCTCTCCACGAGAAAGGTGTACAGCTGTCATCGTTGCGTGGATCGGGGTTGTGTAGGGCGTCGTCTAGATCAGGCTCCTTGTCCCACATATACTGGGGCACAGTTGTCGTTCGTGGAGGTGGCTGCAGTGGGGTTTGAGTATTGTGAGTATTGGAGGTGTGTTCATTGGACGATGATTCGACGGAGGAGCTGAATCTGGGGTTACCATACACCCCTACATTCCTCCCCTGAGGGGGAGCGTACTAAAATTGCGAGGTCAGACACCATTTCTTGCGCGCAAACGAATGAGCTCACTGAATACGGCCCATAGCTTGAACCAATCTGGCCACTGGCGACGCCTTGGGCRACCGCAGTCCTCCCCGAGGTTCTGCGGTGCGTTTGTCGGCTGCCATGGTTGTGACTGCTGGTATGATACTGAACGCTGCCATGGTGCTGGCTGCTGCTCCTATCCGCTGAATGGGATCGACTGCGAACAGGCCGTGGACCGCCAACCTGCGAGATGTAGTAGTGACCCTGGCTGGATGCGTGGCCCTGGGACGAGCTGGCCCGTGGTGGANCTCGCTAGGGGCACAGAGGCATATTCTTGAGGCGGGGGAGGGGCGGACCNAGACCTGGCGACGAGAAGGACGGGAGGACATGGGGGACGTCAGAGAATCCAATTGACGCGTGAATTGTCCGACGCCAAATCTGGCTTCCTCGGTGCCCAACCAACCTTTTCCCACGCGTCTCCAACAGATCAACGTGCTTTACGCCGTTTACGGCTACGTCCACAGCTTTTCCTCTCAATTTCTCCGATGAGCGCTGTTGAGAGAAGCCTGTGCGTTTGTGTTTCACGGCAGGGCCTCGAGGGAAATTCCACATCGATAGCCTAGTACGACACCGTTACCACACGCGTTTTTCATGCATGATCATAGCTGATCGCGGTGCCTCAGGAGATGAATTNCAGAAAAAGTCCGAGAGCACCGTCCAGGGGCATATGGCCCCACAACCCATGAGCCAGCCTACAGACACGCTTTGGCCTCTCGGACGCGACGCGACGCGCGTAAAACGTTGTTGATCGCTATGATCGCGGGACGCGGAAGCAGTTTTCCCCGCCCTCGGCTTCCTTTGGGCAAATGAGACCGGGGCATCACAAATACACCATTTGATTTCCATCTTCAGATCCTAATACAGCACCGTTCAAGGGTTGACCGCAACATATCCCCCGTCAACAACTATTTCTTGCCCATGGGTGTAGCCACCGGCTCGGGAGGCGAGATACACAACGGTCCCAGCGACTTCCTCACCCCTGCGTGGAGAACAAATCAGCTCATATCAGCTCGTGATCGCCCGAAAAACACATACAGTCCAGGTCTCTTAGCAGGTACTGGGGAGACACCTTTCCCAACCCTGTCCACTTCATCCGGTTTGATGGTATGGTGGGTCATTTCGGACTCATAGACACCGGGAGAAACGGCATTGACGCGAACCGGAATCTTCTTCAGGAGGAGCTCAGTGGAAAGCAGCTTGGTGAGGTGCCCGGCAGCGGCTTTCGAGCTGTTGTAACAGAACTAAATGTGTTCCAGGGATCTGTCAATAAACTTCGTTACGAGAGGTGAGTCAACCTACGTGATTTTGGGCGAGCTTAACAACGCCGCTAATGCTTGTGATGTTCACTATGGTTGACCAGTAGCCCTCAGAGTCCTCAGAGCCCTTTGCGAGAAGCCCGAGAAAAGCCGTGCTGGCGAAAAAGATAGAGAAGACGTTGATTTGGTATAAATCCGACCACGTCTCGAAACTCTCGTTATCGAAAATCGCCTGTCCAAGCGTTTCGGCGTCCTTTCTCTCAGGCGCATTTGGGTTCTCCAGGAATGAAGAAACAGGACCGACTTGTCCAGCACTACATTTGATTGTGAGTGTTGCTTCAACTTGTATTCAAGAGATCCACAGACTTGTTAACCAGAATATGCAGCTTCCCTTCCTTCTCCTTGATGAAATCTCGAGCAGCAAGGATGCTCTCCTTCTTCGTCACATCCATTTGCAACCTTCAAATAAGATGGGTGTCATTCTAAGTTAGCCTTATGCATACTCTTGGCAGGCCCATTAAACTCACGGAACAATCTCTCCACCAATCTGCCTGTCCCATTCCCCCGCAACTTTCTGCAGGACCTCCAATCGGCGACCTGTAATATAAACTTTTGCCCCGCTCGCAGCCAGCCCGGTGGCGATCATCAATCCGATACCAGTCCCCCCNTCCCGTAACGACTGCAATGCGGCCAGAGAGGTCAAAATTAGCGCTTGGACGATAGGAAGCCATTGCCTTTGTGTAGAGTGTGGGAGGTAGCTCTTATCTACCTGCGTTCCCATTGCACCCATGCATCTGACATCCGAGTTTCCAGCGCTAAGGCCATTTTTCACCAAATGAGGGGTTTGTCAGCCACACCAAATCAGCTCCCGCGAGCTTTGTGTGTCCGTCGGTCATGTCATCAGCGATCAAACCTCCAAAGCTTCGCCGTCAAGTGGTGCTCAGCGCTGAGAAAGCGCCACGGAAGAAGCCTTGAAGAAGACGGAGGAGATTCACCCCAAATCCGAAATTGAAAACTCGTTGGCAAATGGAATGGTTGGCCTTGCTGACTATTAAACCACAAGCACAGGTCTAGAGCTGGCCATTGCGCACTTTTTATCCAGAGTTAAGGACCCGATATAATTGAGGTAATTTACCCTCCTTTCATTCCGAGCGTCAGTGTTTTGATTTGATCCACCCCTCGCCTATACCATAGAGAGTATCTGGTAATTTAACCGGTGTTGGCCTTTCAGCCGTACCAAGGCGCCGCCATGTTGTAGCAGCGTGTCGTTGACAACTGCTCCCATCGTTCCTTCAAGGGCAGGACAGGGCAAGGCAGCTGGTACAAAAAATGAAAATGATTTATGAGGTGGCCCCAATCCCCTCGACTGAGACCCCCCAGAGTCTGAACCATGACTGACGAAGTTCGAGACGACCCCCATACTTCCATGGATGAGCACAATCACCCTAACAAACCTTCATCACTGTACGTCCCTCCCTCCGGATAAGTCAACCTTTTCCTATGCTAACATTTCATTTCTTTCAGTGAAAAGGCGAAGCAGGACGAGCCCTCCCCTCTGTCGAAGCCATGGATACTTCGACCCTACAATTACCTGCCGATCATCATCATCCTCGGCCAACTCGTTCTACTCTTTGGAGGGTGGACTTTTTATATTGTGACTTCCAGCAGGCCTGTGTCACTACCCGAAAGTACAGCGATATTCACAAAGAACAAGCCGACGTTAGTGACGTTGATCGTGACGGTGTTTTCTACGATTCTCGCTCTTACGAGTGGCTAGTGAGTCTGATGCTCCCTCCTGCCGTTGGCATTTTGCTTACAAAAAACTATGTCGTCGTCTTTTTTTTTTACAGTTTGTACGCTCGTGCAATCCGCTATGCCCTCAGTCTCTCCCTCTCGGAGCCTCTCTCGTTGTTCACGATCCACACCGCGGTCAAGATCGCGTCGAAATCGCCCATTCTGAATGTTAGGAGGTTAAAGTGGACCCTGGCGGGTCTGATTTCGATTGTAGCGCTGGCGCTGCAAACCGCTGCGTAAGTTCATGTTGCATTTTCTGATTATTGGCTTGCAGCTGAGTGTTTGATGATTGTGATTAACAGGTGGTCCACATTGCTGACACCGCGAAGTATCCTCATCGAGACCTCTATGACCGGCTCCGAGCTGGATTTCTCGAAGGAGGAAGTCCTGCGGGCGACGAATGAAGCTTTTGATTTGGATACGGACGAGGGAACAGGTCGGAACTATTTACTCTTTCAATGAACTTTGGGTCTAATTTAGACGCAAACCACTTACCTAGACCTTCCGGTGGCTGTTGGAACCTTGCTCTTGAATAGCGGTCACTCAGCCGTTGATGGCAAGTTTGGACGACCAAGCCCAGATGATTTCAACGGTTTCACGTTTGTCAACGGGACAGGTGAGGATTCTCCACGAGTATGCGAAGTGAGCGCCGCTAGACACTGACTGCACTGACAGGCGGGATATCCCCAGCAAACCTGAGACTCATTCCCAGTATTATGGGCGCACTCCTCAATTCGCAGATTTCCTTGGCCAACCTCACTCACGATCTTCCTGTCAACTTCCGGCTCGAGAAACAGATCGTCAGTCCACGGGGATTTAGTACCAACTTCACGATTACTCAGCAGGGAATGACTGCAGAGGTTAAATGCGAACAGCGCGCGTTAAATGGGACTACCACTCCGGCGTTTATAGTTGAATCCCCTCTTGGGTCGGAGATCGCGATTGGGACTGCAGGAGATACGACAACGTATAGGCAGGCGAGGGGTAGGACTGAATGCGGTGCAGCTGATCAACATCCTTTCAGTAGGTCGTTGTAACCTTTTATCAACTTGATCTTCGGTTCTGAGAAAGGTCTTCGCTTTCAGTCTACCTTCTGCGTTCGTCCCCTCATCCGTTGGGAGTACCCAACGCTGTGTACATCGCTTCTTGCGAAAACCCTGGCGAGCCTCTCTTTCGTAGGTCTCCAGCTCTTTCTGAATAAAGAATGAAACTTAACTCGATCGTGCATTTATTCTTGCTCTAGAATATATCCTGCAGGGATCTGGTCTCTACGCTTCCATTCCTACCACCGTCTGCACTCTGAAACCCCAAATCACTCGAGTCAATGTTCACTATTCTCAGTTCTCAACTGATGTATCTGGACATTTAGATCGTATCGAAGTGATGGACCCGTTGGAAGTGACGGATATGTCGCTAAATCCTACTGCTCAGAAAAGCCTGATAGACGACGTCTTGATTGCTAGTCAGTTGACCGAGCGTAACACCCTTGGTAATTCAGTGGTGTCCTTTTTGGACGATGTGGATGGGAGGAGAGAGTTGAATGAAATTCTGGTATGTGTTTAGCGCGTCCGCTGCCTGACATCCCCCTCCTGACCGTCTTCTCTGCTGTCTAGGAAAACCATTTCCGAGGGAGTTTCGAGGTTGCAGCAACGGTATGTGTTCCCCCGAAACATTGGTGACAAGATAGAGACTGAGAGACGATTTCCTGCAGATCGTCCGAACGACGTACACCCAAACCAACAACTCTCTCTACGTTTCTGGGAACACTATTCCTGAGCGATTCCGCGCTTTCACCTCTGGAACTTACACAACGGAAAACATCGGATGGCACCACCAATCGGCAACCGCACCGCTTGCCCTCCTCTCCCCCACCTTCATCTCACTCTTCTCTATCCTTATCGTCGTGACGAGCATCATCCGGGCTCGTAGCAAGAACAAAGGTCAAGAAGGCACGGGACAGCGGGCTCAGCTCGAATACTTTGACCCAGGGGACATGTTGCACATTATGGCGGCATCGTCTGCTGGGGCTTTTAAAGATCCGTTCCCTGTGTATAACGCAGATGACGCAGACTTTTTGAAGCATGCGCAGAAGGTGAAGGTTAGGCTGGTCCCTCCTGGAGAGTCCGACGCCTCAGCCTCCGGTCCCGATGGGTCGAATGGACACTCGGGTGGGACTGCTGGTCAGTCTAGTAAGCCGCTGGGTCTTGTACAGACGGCTTGAGAGCACGGGAGGGGGTCTTGGAGGATATGAATGCAGGGGTAAATAAACTTGTAGCAGAGATGCCCCCCTATGATCATGTCGTTTGTTTCCGTCTTCGACTGCCGTCTTGAGGCACATTGCTCGACAGAGGCAACAAAACTCGTCGAACTCAGGCGGTAAGAGAATGCTACATCTCCAAATAGAGGCACCGAGCATTCGGACGCTCAAAGAAATTCACGAAACCCTAATATAGGGTCCTCGATCGGATAATCGATCACAGGGTCTTTGACGTCATTGAATCCGATTTCAGGCGACGCGTGGCCGGATTGAGACCTCCCTGTCCCAAAGAGTAACGGCGACGCTTCTATTTCTATTTGCCTCCCATTCTTAGCCCTTATCGTCCCATTCTTAGCACTTGTCGGAAATGCCCTCTCCAAGTCCAACCGTAGTCTTGTAAGTGTCTCGTGGAAAGGAAAGCTCTGGCTACTGACGAAACTTGCCGGATATAAAGGATAGTAGGAGAGGCAGGTGTAGGCAAGAGTCAGGTACGTATTATGATGGATCTTCTAGAGCCAAAGCTAATTATCAGCCCTCAGTTTATCAACACGGCCGCGGGGGAAAAAGTTGCTGTGGTGCGCCATGAGCTCACAAACGATGACAAGACGATTCGACATCACGCTCTGAAAAATCCCGCAATACAAGACGACGACCCCAAGTCAAAGCTGATCCTTGTCGACACTCCTGAAATACTTGGGACCTATTCCCCCACCGACCTAGCATGGTTACGAAATCTCCTGGATTGGATAACGGCCCAGTAAAAGCCCCTTGTGTGCAAACTATGAACATGGCTGACTTTTTCTACAGTTATGCGAGTGACGCTAAATTTGGTGGCATTCTCTACCTCCACTCCATCGAACAGGACCGATGTAACACAAGACCCTGGCCCGTGGTAGAGTTTCTAGATTCCGAATCTGTGGAACACTTCATGCTGGTTACCACCAAATGGGATCGACAGTCTCCTGGGCAGGATTTCGAGGCGCGAGAAAGCAAGTTAAAGGATCAGTTCTGGAAGAAGTTGTTGGAGAAGGGGGCAAAGACGGGACGGCACCAGAATACCAAAGACTCAGCATGGGCAATCCTCAACACGCTCGTTGAATCCGATCCTTTGCTTGTTGCCGACCTGCAACAGGACCTGGAGAAGGTTCTGGACTCTCCGATGTTCAAGAAAGTCGCGAAGGCGGACAAGGCCCAAAGATCCGGATGGAAGAGGTTAAAGCAAATCTTTTGTCGTGGGTAAGTGGCTAGCTTTTCTGATTGTCAAGTGAGCCGTTGCACATTACGACGGTACAAGCTTTCGCATTTCCACATCACTTAAAATGTATTTATTGTATGCCCATGTTGTATGTTGTATTCATTGCATGCCTATGTTGTATTTCTCATATACTTATGTTGTATTTATCGTAGATCGTATACCTATGCATATGTGATCTTTATTCTAGATATTCACCTCGTGATTGATTTATTTGAGTTGTAGCGCATGGGATCTGTCTCCCATCTCTATGGAAGAGCGTATAGCTATGAGAAGCAAAGTAATAACAGCACGAAAGCGAGAATAAGGTAGGTAAAGGTAGCATTGCTACGGGGCCGTGGTCTTTGAACGAGCCTCGGCTTCGGCTTCCCATATTGCTTTCCCGAGCAAGTGCCTGTACCATAGAAATTGGACGGGATCCCCAGGCTCGAGTATTAGAGTGACCTCCACAATCGCACCGTTCAGCTGTTGACGCATCGCGTACTATGCTTTACAGAGGCAACAAAAGGGGTCAGCTGCAAGGGAATTCTACTCTATTCGCCGGGGACCTCCTTAAGGAACGAAGCAACCTCAGCCAGGTAGCTTTCGATCTTGTTGACTCACATCTTGAGCTTGAACGCTCAAACCATCCGAGCTTTAGCGCTTAGCGGTTGAATCCATTCAGTGGTCGTTTAATTAATTAATGGCGAGATGTCAGGCGGGAGCGCTGGTGTAACTTATATGGCAACCTACTAGTAGAGATGGGCTTCCAGACAGGAGCTTCTCGGGCGTCTATTACATATTGCCGGCGAACTTGCGAAAAGCAAAAGGTTATCAACATTCCGGTGCGCTAAGATTTCGATAAGGAGGATGTGAGCTTACCCGAAAGTTGGATTCGCATCGCAATAATCGTCCAGACTAAAGTTGCTATCCAACCTCAAATTGTACTCTCGTTTGCCTTCCGACGAAATGCGCTAAAATTTCATCGTAATTAGCCGGTGGATGGGGACCTGCGAGAAGCGACGCACTTTCCATCCTGCAGCGGAGTTTGGGTCAGGCGATACGACCAGGTGCCAGGGCTTTGAGGCGGGAGTTTTGAGAGACAAGAGGATGGGGCGAAGGGGTTGGACATCGTGGTTGGGTTGAAGAGCTGTAAGCACGATCCTGAGCTCTCGTCTGATTACCCATACTTCCTTGCTCGCTATTCTATTTGACAAGTGTCTCCCGAGCTCTTTCCGGAGGGAGGAGTGGAAATGAGACGTATATTCTTAACTCTTCAAACACATTCTTGACCACGGGAGAGTATTCGTTGAACAGCCTGTTCTGAAATCGAAGATTTGCAGAATAATGGTACAGCCTAGAGACAAGCAAAGATTTCGAGAAAGCTTCTCGAGCCAGTAGTTCCCCGCACTTCAGCACGATCACAAACATAAATACCTTCGCTATCCAATTCGACCTCCTATCCAATAAAACACCCTCCATATTCCGAGTGGTAATGGGTCAGACCGGTCGGATTTTTAAATGCACCGCGAATGGAGGGAAACCGATGGCAGCAGGCGGCAAAGTCGGGGTGCATTTCCTCGCAACCGCTGCAGCCATACGAAAGCGAGGAAGGGGAAGAGCCAACTCAGGAGGTGGTGTTGGTGGTGCTGACGGAGCACTTTGCGAATCCACGCCGTCAACAATTGGGTCAGAATTGTCCCTGATTTCTGTGACGAATGAGGCGTGCTCTCCAGCAATTTCGCCAGGAAGCACGCGATGCTTCATGAAAGCCGTGAAAGTTACGACCACCAAATCCATGATCTCCTGTCCAGCTGGGAGAATGTCGAGGAATGCTTTTCGAGACGAGAGACGATTCCTAGCTTTGGTCGGCGGAAGCGGGCAATCGGAGTTGCTTGCGATTTATCGACCCGGAAAAACTGGCGAAAATCGGCTTTCGGGCAGATAAAAATAATGAGACGAGCGTACTGCAGGAGAATGCTTGTTCAGTTGCCACATATAATGCTCCTTGTCAGGTCCGACAAAGTCCCAAGATCTAGTGGGGATGATGCAAATTGATAACAGCTTATGAGCCAAGGTAGAATCTATGGATGCTCACTTCTTATGCACTACTGACCTCCTCCTGCTCTGATCGTCTGGCGAGCCAAAGCTCTCAGCAGATAGCCCCCAGTAATTTTCGGTGCTCCAGTCCGAAGGAGAGGGTTGTGACGTCGAGTACCAGAATGATATTCTGCTGATGCAGGCATAAGTCGAAGTTCTTTTCTCCATCGCAGTCGAGTGACCTGATAACTCCAATAGCGCTTTCGACGTGACCAGTCGAGACACCAAAGTCGTCCATTCGCATGATCGTTGTTGTGGATTCAGGGACACGACGCGACTGGTGCGTATTTTGAGCGATGGCAATGAATGTGAACGCATCAGCGGTCGCTGTTTTGTGTGCGGCGAAAGGTGAGGAACAGCGTTTGCAGACTTGTGCTGAATGATTTTCGGAGCTGGTCTTTGCACCACGGTAGAGATGGAGTACACTGCCTGCCCCGAAGTAGAAGCCAGCAACGTTGAAGTTGGGTCATTTTGAACTAGACAAAGTTGGATTGTCTGAGCATCTCTCCGCAGCCATAGGGCAGCTTAGCCATCTTGGGGCAATGTGCTGGCGCTTGGACATCTCATATCGTGCTAGAATCGCTTAAGAGTGGAGAATGAGTAGAATTCAGATGGTAATTGGTTTGCACATACGCTTTGAGAGCTAACAGAGAAACCAAATACACAATGGGCAAATGGAGGTCGGAATCCAACCTTCGGAAATGGTAGGACTCGGACGCAGCGCCACTGAAGTCTCAGATCTTCGAAAGCCTCGACAAGTCGGGGTATTGGAACCACTCTGAGGGGAGATTCCTATCCATTGATATTATATGTGCTGGCACCTTATTCACAGGGATTACTGGACCGCTGATCGGTCGGCAAGAACCTGATGGTCCGCGGCGCGTAATTCGCGTGTCACGCGTTAAAACGATGTGCGCCTCCATAGGGTTTGGCGTTGCTTGCCGGCTCGTGATTGACCGAGTTCTTACCTACCGACATCTTGCATTTTGCCACCACCCTGAGCAACAGACTTGGCTCGTTCGCATGAAGGAAAACAAGCGCCCGAACGCCCTTCCCAATGGAATTTGGATCCCATATAGTGCTACACCTCTAGGTTCAAGCGGTACTCGTATCACGTTCATGCCAACCAACGTCCTCAACATGGGCGCATCGACCCAGGTGGCCCCTGTGATTCGAAAACGGAAACGCAAGCCCGACCGGGACTCTGCCAGCAATATCCACCCTGGGGGATCAAAGAAAAAGCAGCCATTCTCTGACCAAATGACCACATTCAAAGTATCGGGGTACAAGAAAAAAGGCAATCTCACCTCTCCGAGCTTGCAGCCCGCCGTTTATCCTTGCCGTTGGTGCCACCCGCCATGAATACCGCCGCTCAATTCACATGGCAAGTTGAAAAAAAAGAGTCCGTGTGGCGTGTAATACTTGCTATCTGCTCCTTTCTTTATCACTCACGCGTTTATCGAAACAGTGTTCCTGGAGAGGTTGCGGTGCCTATCACATCATCCTCCGGCATCAAATTCATGGAGAACTCGTTTAGAGCTTCGCCTGCGGGAGGTCAACCCTCGCTCCTGGCTCCCTTCAATTGGATGGCTGAGCAAATAGGACCAACTCCGAACAGCTGAATCACACCAATTCGAAACTGTTTGTGAGCTTTTCCGTTCAACTTTCGTGAATTCTTCGGTATGAGACTAATAATAGCGGTATATTGACAGCGCTATCAGGCAGCGATCGCCACACGGTGCCTCGCAAAGAGGCACAGCAAATATATATTGATTAATAACTAGCTAAGATGATGATAAGCTCGTTCCTGCCATAATCACTTCTATTAATCTCGAGAGCGCTGAGCTATGAGAAGCAGAGCCATTACAGCACGAACGCGAAAACAAGCCTAAGCCTAAGTTAAAGTGTGATTAGTCCTGGGCATCAACTTTCAGTAGCAAAAAAGGAGAAAGAAAGGCAATCGCACGGATCCGAGCAGCAGCGCCCTGCCTATTGACGTTGTTCTTCCCTCTTTCCTTGGCAGAAAGAGCAATGACGTGTTCGATAATGTCGATACCCGAAGACGAAGACGTTTCGCCAACCACGATAGGGCTTTAGATCTTTGCTTTCGAAGACAACGGCTTCTCTAGCTGAGCTTCTTTATGGCCTTTTGAACGTTTGAGGATGCACTTCTTCAAGCCCTGGTACCTTTTTACCTTCCCATCATGCCCGCGCACCACGCAGAATTCGGAGTTTTGGCCGCGGCTGACCAGGGATGACGTTATCACCAGGAAGGAGTGAGGCACGAAATCTTGGTCCATATAGAAAGTGATGCAAGTAGAACCACAATCGCAGAGCTGAGTTGGGTAGGGACCTAGTTCACAGACAATAGACTTCATGTCTGGAGACAGCATCGAGAAAAGCAGAAAAACTCACATGGATGCGAATGAGTACAGTTCAAATCATAATTGGTTCAAACATCATGATACGCTTTCAAAAACGACAGGGAAACTCGAAGACATGGACAGCTAGAGGTTGGAATGCAACATTCGGAAATTGGTAGAACTCGGATGCAGGCGCCATTCATTGATGGTAGAGCAATAAAGGACGAGTCCGAGCCGTGCCTATTTATCAACGCCTTGCCTATCCGAGGTTCGGTCCAACGGATCATACGTCCGTGACGTTGATCGGGGACTTTACCTATTACGGTCGCACTGCGTGCATTGCCGACTGAAATTCCAAGGCCGGGACAGTATGCAGGCCACTCACTCTTCCACCGCTCACACTGCCACCACTCACTCTTCCACCACTCACTCTTCCACCACTCGCTCTTCCACCACTCGCTCTTCCACCACTCCCTCTTCCACCACTCACTCTTCCACCATTGATAATGCACTCTCAAAAACAAACCGTAGACAAGAGGAGAGTTGTGGTTTTCCTGTCAGTTTTTGGTAGAAAGGCAAGGAAAGCGATGAGTATTGACGAATCTTACCGGGTAAAGGGTGCTAGGATTACAAGGTGTCGGCAAGAGCCATGTAAGTCTATGACAAATAACTAGAGCTAGGGTTAACCACGAATCTCAGTTCATCAACAAAGCCGCAGGGAAAGCTGTCGCCGATGTGAGCGATGAGCTAGAACACCCGGATACGACTATTCAATCTTTCTCTCTGAGGAATCCCGCAACGCAAGACCAAGACGACCCCAGGCCGATGCTATTCATCGTTGACACTCCCGGACTGGACGACTACAAATCCTTCACCGACACAAAGTGGCTAGAGAATCTCCAGGACTGGATAAAGTCTCAGTGAGGCCTATTCGAGTACCAAGCATATGAGAAAATAGCTGACCCCTTTGCTGTCTAGTTGTGCAGATGACGCTAAAATTGGCGGGATTCTCTACCTCCACTCCATCGTCCAGGACCGATGCAGCCCCAGATCCTGTCCCATAGCATATTTTCCGGAATGCAATTCCGCAAAATACATCAGGTTGGTCACCACGAAATGGGATCTACGGTCTCCCGAGCAGGATTTCGAGCGGCGAGAAGGACAGTTAAGGAGCGGCGTCTGGCAAAAGTTGTTGGAAAAGGGGGCAAAGGCAACACGGTTCCTTAACACACGAGAATCAGCGTGGGCTATCCTCGACGAGCTCCTTGAATCCGATCCTTTGCCTGTTGCTGACCTGCAACAAGACCTGAGCAGCTTTCTAAACTCTTTGTCCAAGAACGGCTCGACGGCGAAAGGACGAGAGGGGAGGTTAAAGAAATTCTTTCGTCGTGTCAGCTCGTGGTTCAGTTCCTAGCTTTTCTCAATTGTCCAGTGGGCCACGGTTGCACAGCCTGGCTCGACTAGTCCTTATGCCGTCGTAGATTCGCTTGTTGTAACTTATAGAGTCAGCTAGATTGACTAATGCTCCAGGGCCAATATACATGAGTTAGACATACAGCGGTGTTGCCTTTTGACCGGATATCGAAGGGAAGGGGTACGGTGTAAAACGTGTTCAATAACCTCTCTCCTGGTCTGGCCGACTGGGCAGACAGCCACTGAGGCAAGCACGAACGGCTGAATAAGATAGCGTTGTTGGCAGGCAGCTACCGCGATGGCTCGCACAAACAAAGCAAGTATACAATATTGATTAATAACTAGCTACGATGATGAGGTTCCTGCTATAATCGTTGGCATTAATCTCTAGAGCGCATAATTGTGAGAATGAGAAGCAGATTAATGAAGGCACGAAAGCGGGAATAGGGTAGGCAAAGGGTCAATTGTCACGTCATCAACAAAAGGTAAAAGAGGAGAAAGCAACGACAAAAAATACACGTAACAAGCGATCCTTGTCAACGAATGCGAGCAGCAGCGCCCCGCTTATAAGCATTGTTCTTCCCTCTTCCTTTGGCAGAAGGAGGAACGGTGTGTTCGGTAATGTCGATATCGAATCCGATGACGGTCAGCCAGACAAGCCGTCGTCTTCGAAAGCAAAGGGCCTGAACTCCAAGCCCTCTTGCATCAATGGCACTTCTTCATCTTTCCATAATGTCTGTCTCTCAGAATTCGGAGTCTTGGCCGTGGTTGACTAAGGCTGTCATCAGGCAAATGTTCAGGGTGACAACAGGAAAAAAAAATAGCGCACGAAGTCTCGGTCCATGTGGAACGTGGTATCCGAAATGAATGTCTGCGCAAGGTGAAGCAGGTAGACGCCGTGATCGCAAAAATTGGGTTGGGTGCACCTAATCCGCGGACAACGGAATTCATTTCGGAAGAAGGTGTTGAGGAAAAACAGAAAAACTAACATGGACCTGCCTAGAATCAATTGGAGCTTCGGACTCGACTCCTTTCTTATCCTTGGGCTCGTGCCTCAGATAGGTAGCCAACACGCGCGCAGCATGTTGGGGACCGGTACCCAACGAATCGAGGGTCAAAACATACGCCCTGAAAGGATAAGGATGTGATGTAAGTAGACGTTATACTGACACGACGTGAGAACCCACCGGTTCGGAAATTGAGTGGAAACTGCAGATGGAGCAGTGCTCCGCCGTGGTTTTGCAACAGGCCTCGGCTTCCCATATTGCTTTCCTGCGCAAGTGCCTGTACCATAGAAATTGGACGGATCGATCCCCAGGCTCGAGTGCTAGAGTGACCTCCACAATCGCACCGTTCAGCTGTTGACGCATCGCATACTGTGCTTTACAGAGGCAATAAGAGGTCTCAGCTGCAAGGGAACTCCACTCTATTTGCCGGGGACCTCCTCGAACGAAGCGACTTCAGCCAAGCAGCTTTCGATTTTGTTGACTCGCATCTTGAACGTTGAACGTTGAACGCTCAAACCATTCGAGCTTTTGCGGTTGGTATAAATGACCCGAATCCATTCAGTGCTTGTTTAATTAATTAGTGGCGCGATGTGAGGCGGAAGCGCTGGTATAACTTGTATGGCAACCTACTAGTAGAAATGGGCTTCCAGACAGGAGCTTCCAGACAGGAGCTTCTCGGGCGCCTAATTATTGGCGGCGAAGCTAAAAGCAAATTTAAAAGGTTATCAGCATGTCAGTGCGCTAAGATTTCGATAAGGAGGATGTGAGCTCACCCAAAATTTGGATTCGCTTTGCAATAATTGTCCAGACCGAAGTTGCTATTCAACCTCAAATTGTACTCTCGTTCGCCTTCCGACGAAATGCGCTAATGGTTAATCGTAATTAGCCAGTGGATGGGGACCTCCCAGAAGCGACGCACTTTCCATCCTGCGGCGGAGTTTGGGTCAAGGGATACGACGAGGTGCCAGAGCTTTGAGGCGGGAGTTTTGAGAGACAAGAGGATGCGGCGAACATGGTGGTTGAGTTGAAAGAGTCATCAGGGGTTTGTGCGGCCACTGACATTTCGTTTTCTCACCTCGTACGACTTTTCAACAGCTCCGCTCCAATCTCCCAAGTCTTGCATACCAGCTGATAATCTCAAATATCTACGTGTAGAGATTGTATACGCTTTGAGAGCTAACAGAGAAGCCAAATACATGGGCAACTGGGGGTTAGAATCCAACGTTCGGAAATGGCAGAACTCGGACGCAGCGCCACTGAGGTCTCAGATTCTCGAAAGTCTCGATTAGTCGGCATATTGAAACCACTTTGAGGAGAGATTCCTATCCATTGAGTAATATCAGTTGTAGAGTGCTGGCGCCTTATTCACAGGGATTATTGGATCGCTGAAGCATTGGTCGGCAAGAACTTGATGGAATCTCCCGGGCCCGAGCCTCGCGCGGCGATCTCGTGTGTCACGCGTTTAAACGACGTGCACCTCTACTTTAGGCAAGTTTCACTTTTGGAGATGCGGCTCGTGAACGCGTTATTACCGACCTCTTGCACTTTGCCATCACATTGACCAACAGACTTGGCTCGTTCGCATGAAGGAAAACAAGCTCCCGAACGCCCTTCCCAATGGAAACTGGATCCCATATAGCGCTATGCCTCTGGGTTCAAGCGATACTCGCATCACGTTCAGGCCAATCAATGTCCTCAACGTAGATGCATCGCCCCAGGTGGCCCCTGCGATTCGAAAACGAAAGCGAGAGCCCAAGGACTCTACCAGTGATACCCGCCCTGGGGGATCAAGGAAGCAGCAACCATTCTCTGACCAAATGACCACGTTCAAAGTATCGGGGTACAAGAAAAAAGGCAATATCGCCTCGCCGAGCGCCGCGCAGACTCGTTTATCCTTGCCGTTGGTGCCACCCGCCATGAATACCGCCGCTCAATTTACATGGCAAGTTGAAAAGAAAAAGTCTGTGTGGCGTGTACTTGCCATACCCCTTTCTGTATCACTCACGCGGTCATCGAAACAGTGTTCCTGGAGAAGTTGCGGTGCCTATCACATCATCCTCTGGCATCAAATTCGCGGACTCGTCTAGAGCCTCGCTTGCGGAAGGTCAACCGGCTCCCTTCAATTAGCTGCCTGAGCAAATAGGACCAACTCCAAACACTTGAATCACAGCAATTCGAAACTGTTTGTGAGCTTTTCCGTTCAACTTTTGTGAATTCTTCGGTACGAGACTAACAATAGCGGTACAGCACCATCAGGCAGCGATCGCCACACGGTGCCACGCAGAGACACAGTAAATATACAGTATTAACTCATAACTAGCTACGATGATGATAAGCTCGTTCCTGCTATAATCACTTCTATTGATCAATAAGCAGGGCGCTGCTGCTCGGATTCGTGCGATTGCCTTTTCTTTCTCCTCTTTTGTTATTGAAAGTTGACGCCCAGGACGAACCACACTTTACCTCAGGCTTCTTTTCGTGTATGTGCTGTTATGGCTCTGCTTCTCATAGCTCTGCGCGCTCGAGACGTCGTTCTTACCTCTTCCTTTGGCAGAAGGAGCAATGACGTGTTCGATAATGAAGACGATTCGCCAACCACGATAGGGTTTTAGACCTTTGCTTTCGAGGACAACGGCTTCTGTAGTTGAGCTTGTTGATGGCCTTTCGAACGTTTGAGGATGTACTTCTTCAAGCCCTGGTACCTTTTCATCTTTCCATCATGCCTGCCACGCAGAATCTGGAGTTTTGGCCGCGGTCGACCAGGCAATCACCAGGAAGAAGTGGGACACGAAATCTTGGTCCATATGGAAAGGTGATGCAAGAAGAACCACAATCGCAGAGTTGAGTTGGGTAGGGACCTTGTTCATCGAGAGAGCTTCGAGGAAAGCGGAAAACTCACATGGATGCGAAGGAGTACAGTTCAAATCATAATTGGTTTGAACATGATGATACGCTTTCAAAAACGACAGAGAAACTCAAAGACATGGCAGCTAGAGGGTGGATCGGAAATGGTAGAACTCGGATCATGATGCCATGTGCAGGCCCCACTGGAAAGAGTGTCGAGGTTGACGTTTGAGCAATAAAGGAAGACCGAGCTGTGCCTATCAACGCCTATAGGGGGTTCGACTACCGGATCGTAGCTCCGTGATGCGTGCTTCCCCAGACTGATGATCATGATTGACAGCACGGAATCTACGATTCGACAAGCCCATTTGGGTCATAATGCAGTCCGAATGTTGTAAAGTAGGATGCGGTACCACTCATTCTTCCACCGCCGATAATGCACTCTCAAAACCCAACCAAAGACGAGCAGAAAGTCGTCTCAGGTGTGATTTTCCCGTAAGTTTCTGGTAGAAAGGGAAGGAAATCGATGAGTACTGACGAAACTTACCGGATATAAAGGGTACTTGGACTAGAAGGTGTCGGCAAGAGCAATGTAAGTCTACGACGAATTTTTAGAGCCAGGGTTAACCTCGAATCTCAGTTCATCAACAAAGCCGCAGGGGAAGCTGTCGCCGATGTGAGCGATGAGCTAGAACACAGGGACACCACTATTCGAGCTTTCTTTCTGAGGAACCCTGCAACAGAAGACCCCGACGACCCAAAATCGACGCTAATAGTGCTCGTTGACACTCCTGGACTGGACGACTTCTACGCCTACACCGACCTAACGTGGCTGAAGAATCTCCTGGACTGGATAACAACTCAGTAAGGCATATTCGAGTACCAAGTATATAGCTGACCTTTCCTGTCTAGTTGTTCAACGGACGCTAAATTTGGTGGGATTCTCTACCTCCACTCCATCGACCAGGACAAGTGCAGCAAAAGATCCTGTCCCGTGGCAGAGTTTCCGAATTGCAGATCCGTTGAATACCTCAGGCTGGCCACCACAAAATGGGATCGACAGTCTCCCGAGCAGGATTTCGAGCGGCGAGAAGAAGAGTTGAAGAGCACTGTCTGGAAGGGGTCGTTGGAAAAGGGGGCAAAGGCAACACGGTTCCTTAATACCCAAGAATCAGCGTGGGCGATCCTGGACGAGCTCCTTGAAACCGGTTCTTTGCCTATTGCTGTCCTGCAACAAGACCTGAGCAACTTTCTGGACTCTTGGTCCAAGAAAGTCGCGACGGCGAAAAAGGCTAAAGGACCCGGCGGGGGGAGGGTAAAGAGATTCTTTGGTCGGGTGGGCTCATGCTTCGGCTCCTAGCTTTTCTCAATTGTCCAGTGGGCCACGGTTGCACAGCCTGGCTGGACTAGTCCTCATGTTGTATTTGTCGTAGATTCACTTGTTGTAACTTACACGATCTCTCTAGTCAACTGGATTGACCAATGCTCCAAGGCCAATATACACGAGTTAGAAACACAGCGGTGTTGCCGTTTCACTGAATATCGAAGAAAAAGGGTACGGTGCAAAACATGTTCAATGACCTCGCTCCTGGTCTGGCTGACTGAGCAGACAGCCACTGAAGCGAACATTAACGGCTGATCATCATGAATGATACAGTGTTGTTGGCGGGCAGATGGCTACCATAAACAAAGCAAGTATACAATATTCATTAATAACTAGCTACGATGATGAGGTTCCTGCTAGAATCGTTGGCATTAATCTCTAGAGCGCATAGTTATGAGAAGCAGAGTAATAACAGCACGAAAGCGAGAATAAGGTAGGTCAAAGGTCACTTGTCACGTCATCAACAAAAAACGCAAAAAGAGAGAGCAACGAGCAAAAAAATACACGTAACGTTCCTGTCAACGGATGCGAGCAGCGGCACGCTTATTGGCGCCGTTCTTCGCCCTTCCCCTGGCAGAAGGAGCAACGGTGTGTTCGATAATGTCGATATCCGAATCCGATGACGGTTCGCCGACCACGATGGGGTTCAGGTCCTTTGCTTTCGAAGACGACGGCTTGTCCGGCTGAGCTTGTTTCCAGTCTTTCGAAAGTGCGAGGATGCGCTTTTTCAAGCCCTCTCGCATCAATGGCACTTCTTCATCTTTCCATAATGTCTGTCTCTCGGAATTCGGGGTCTTGGCCGTGGTTGCCTAAGGGTGTCATCAGACAAATGATCAGGGTGGTAACAGGAAAAATAGCGCACGAAGACTTGGTCCATGTAGAACGTAGTATCCGAAATGAATGTCTGCGCAAGGTGAAGCAGGTAGACACCACAATCGCAAAAGTTGGGCTGCGTAGGAACCTAATTCACGGACAATGGGATTCACGTCCGGGGAAGGCGTTGAGGAAACTCACGTGGACCTGCCTCGAGTCAATCGGAGCTTCGGACTCTACCCCTTTCTTATCTTTGGCCTCGTGCCTCAGGTAGTTAGCCAACACGCGCGCAGCATGTTTATGACCCGTACCCAACGAATCGAGGGTCAAAACATACGTCCTGAAAGGATGTGATGTAAGCGGACGTCGTACTGACACGACGTGAGAACCCACCGATTCGGAACTTGAGCGGAAGGTGCAGATTGAGCATTGTTCCGCCGTGGTTTTGCAACAGGCCTCGGCTTCGGCTTCCCATATTGCTTTCCTGAACGAGTACCTGTACCATAGAAATTGGACGGATCGATCCCAGGCTCGAGTACTAGAGTGTCCTCCACAATTACAGGAACATCCTCCGGCGCCAGGTTCAAGACATCCGAGTCGTCGCCATTCGTGGACGGCGTTTTCGAAGCCGTAGTGGACTGGTTGTTCGAATGGGTGATGATCTCAGGGAGCTCAGGACTGTACCGCATCGGCGACGTGGGAGCAGCAGCTGAAGTGTCGCCATCGATCACGATAGGTTCGTCAGCCGTCGAGAATTTGCATTTCGTTGTTGCTGGCTCGTCGATGTTCATGACATGGACTTCTTCCTCTACGTGAGGTTTCTCGGCGGCAGGATCAGCGTCGCCGCTTATTGAACAGGCCTGTGTTAGATCAGTCAGGTCCTGTTCAATCCCACACTCGCTGGATGTCATTTCCTTGGTGTCTTCAAGATCTTCATCGTCAACGGTTAATGGGCTGCCTTGATCTTGAACTTCAGAAGCAGCTTTCGATTCAATTGCGTCTTCTTGGTTTGTTGAGATTGAGGGCGATGGGGGAATCGGAATGGCGGGGTCTGGCGAGGTAAGGACGTGTTCTGGTTCGTAAATAATTGCTAGGTACCAGTGCATGCTATACGAGTATGAACCCATGTGAGCGCAGGTTCGATGGTAGTTGGAAATATTACCTACCGCTCGTTAATGGGCACGATGATATATTTCTTCTCGAACAAATTGAACTTAGCAGTCCATTTGCGAACACTGCTATAACCTTCCGCTAAGCTGCAGCAGTGGCTAAGTTCCTTCGAGTCATTGATGAGACGTGGCGAAAAGAACGCACTCTCGTTTGTTCAGCTTCTTATAGAAGAAAGAACTGAAGACGTGCACTTGCTTGGCAAGTTCGGGATTTTTCTCCTCAAGGTTTTTAAGCCACAACCTAATTGCGAAGAAGAATCAGAAAGCGACAACTGCAAGTTGAAAAATTTCCCTACTTGAGTCCGAATTCGATCAAGGTGTCGTTTAAAAATTCGCCAGGTTGTAATCTCGCGACATCTCCTCTGGTGATGTTGACCTTGCCCGGAACATCTGGCGGGTAAACAAGAATACTGGCGGTGTCTTAGCGTACCATGCCTGAGAAAGAGACAGACTCGTGCTCACACTTCATCCGCATCCACAGGGGGCTGGGTGGCACTGGCGGAAGTACTGGTAGACTGTCGCGTTGATCGTCTCAGAGGAGTGGCAGGTTCTGCTTTACCAGCGCTATGTGGGATTGCAGTATTCGGAACAGCTTTGGAAGTTGAACCCTGACCGGCCTGTTTCGTGCTAACGGAGTCTTTCGACGGGCCCAGCAGCGGTCGTTTGATCGTGGAACGTGAAAAGAAGTCGTGAGTGGAAGGCCTCGGTTTCGATTTTTGAGGTCTATCAGCAATGGAGACCGAGTCAACATCCGATACCGTAACAGAGGCTTGACGGTTTGACTCGAGAACCCTGGCTGGCGTGCTCATACCCTTGACCTGGGCTTGTACCTCATCCCATAAACCGCTTACAGGACTCCAGCTAAGATAGATCAGCAAGCCTGCACCCATCATGCACTGCGAAAGACGTACTTAATTCTTGTATGGGCGTTTAACCAACCGAAAAGTTCCATATATTCGGGCTGTTCCAAATAGTCACAATTGAACCATATGATTACATCAGAAGGCTGTTCCCGGCCTAGGTAGTGTAAGTGGGACCCCTTTGACGGTTAAACAAGAGACTCACTGGTGAATTCAGGGCTTTCGAACCGCACGAGCATTTGCGGGATCCCTGGTTTCCAGAAAGTGCACTATTTTCAGTTCTGAGGTGAGAGTGGCTTTAGATTAAGTAATTGAAGACGCATACTGTGATTTGCTTGTATCTCTGACGGTCAATGCGGTAGAGTTCAGATCCCGTGTCATCCAAAACACGGAGGAAAGTGCCACTCCATGTGACGCTTGCCTCCGAGTCCGGGAAACTCTGAATTGTCGGAGGGGGGGGCCGTGAAGAGTCTATGAAAAGGCAAGCAATTCCCTTTCCTCTTTCTCTTCTTCCCCTGAGGGTTCGAGCTAATCCCGGAGGAAGATGGTGTAGAGGACGATGCTACAGGGCTGAAGGCGGTATTGGGACCGAACTGCGAGCGCTAGTACAAGACGTTAGTGAAGGTGTTTTCGTGAATGGATCGTCCGTACCGAAACCGGTTTCTTCACGCGCGTTCGTAAGTCCTCCTTCGGCGGTGCGTCGGGTAGCTTGTTCATTTTCTCGATGTTTTCTACCATATTGCGCACTTTCGTCGGCGGTTTGATAATTTCGAGGGGTGGATCTCGTTCTTTAGGGGGCGTAGGAGATCGGGATGTGGGCTCTATATCATCTTCAACCAAATACGTCCTATTGAGTCGTTTCATATGAGGACCATCCTCAGCAAGTTCAAGTTGTCGACGTCCCTTCTTCCCTGAGCTGGATAATCGACTCGGACCCGCAATAGGCCCTTGAGAGTGGGAACCCGATTGAGGAGTGGCTTCCGAGATGACGACGTCGTCAGAAAGGTCAATGTAGTCCTGCTTCCCGGGCCTTCTGGTTTGGTGGGACCCCCCCNTCGCTAGGTCTGAGCCATTTTGATTCTCCGGATGCTAGCAGTGTTCTACTCTTCTGGATATTCGACCCTTGGAAGTATCCTGGGTCTGACGGTCTTTCCGATTTTCCTTTCATCCTACTCGCAACACTCCCCTGCTTCCGAATGTTGTTAGCCTTCGCTTTCCCGACATTGGCAGTTGTGGCTATCGCCGAAAACGGATTCGAAGAGCTCATCTAGGAGCAATATTAGGTCGTGATGGCCTCCAAAAGGGTTCACTGACGTTAGTGTTCGACGCTGAAGAAGAGTTTGACGGTACTGCAATGTTTGTCGGTGGTTTCTTCCAACTGTAGCGAACACACAATACAAGTGGTTAGAGAGTCGGAATGAATAGCATTATGCAGAACAACGAACGGATTCGGCTTGCCACTGACAGTCTCAACGCCATATAGTGTGGAAATCTTGGAACGGTCGCTGCGAGAGGTTATCATGAATAGGCTAAACGCCCGGAGAGGCGTGCAATTGGCGGTGTGAGGCCAAGAGCAGTTTGCCCTGTGCCTTAATTGCAGGCGGCAAGCACGCCATCACGCGTCCTGCGCTTCACTCGAATTTCACACAACTCACGTCAGGACCACCACCAGAGCTGCTACTTCGAGGTGCAGTGCTATCTGGATTGTAGTACTGGGCCACGAAAATGACTAGTCTCGAGCCTTGAGCCGTCAACCACGGACAAAGCGATGCGGGCGCCTCTCGGGGCAACAACATTTCCGTGATATCTGAAGGCATTCGTTGGAAAAACGAGGTGTTGCTATCACCTCAACGACCCCAGTATCTTACGCGTCGACCTCAGATGATAACATTTTCCTCTTTTCTATTCGCAGCATACAGCAGCCCGCCACTGCAAGTCCTGTGTGATCGCGTGACGTATGTGGTTTAACAGGCCCTCCCTCGACCTCCTGCTCTGGCAGCTTCTGATAGCCTCTCATGGAGATGGATCTGGGTCTCAGCGGTGCTTTCCACCCTGCGAAGGTAGACTTTACTAGGCGCGATGTAAGTCATAATATTGCCTGTAAGGGGTCGGTCTGACGGAGTATCCTGCACTAGGAGTTCGACATCCTGGGCCAGCTGCAGCACTCAGGGAGCTCTGAGATCTATCGCGTAGTCTCGAAGCGCGGTCGCCTGAAAAATCGCGTAATGGCGTTGAAGGTGAGTTCGCCAAAGTTGATATTATCTGACACCTACTCATCTTACATATTGCAGGTTTCCACTTCTACACATGGTCAAGCGCAGATGCACCAGTCCTTGCATCACCCAAACGTCGTCACTCTCTTCTCGTGCTTCGGCGATCCAGGGGCATATGTCTATCTATCCGAGTATTGTCATGGTGGAAATCTTAGGGATTATCTGGAGAACCTTGGACGTCCTGGCCTTGACCACAACGAACTCAAGTCGCTCGTTCGGAGCATGGCAAGCGCCCTTTTGTATCTGCAAGGCAAAAGCATTATTCATCGAAGCGTTGAACCTCGTAACATTCTCATTTCGACTACTAGCCTATTCGTAAGTCTTCAGTCAGGCGTTTGAAAAGAAATCAAGCTGACAACGAACCTCAGAAGCTGCATAACTTCGAGGACGCCGTCTACTTCGGCGAGCGTCTTCAGAACCCTTGCAAGAACACGACCCCTTACACCGCACCGTGACTATTCTCGTTTATATATGATTGACAGTTGCTGTAACTCTTTGCACAGGGAACTTGTCGCTCGAGAGCCTTATTCATACTCTGCAGATGCTTGGTCAGTGGGCTGTGTCTTTATGGCTGCTTGTGCAGGGCCAGTTTCAGTGGTACGCTACGACAATAATTTACACCTGAGCGTGAGCTCAATCTTAATCTCAGGAACTACTTGCGGAGAAAGTGGAAGATGTCCAGCTCCCAGAAGAAAGCTTTGACCGATTCCAGGTCCTGCTTAGAAATATACTTCAAAGAGTGAGTTAAGAGATATCATCCCTGAGCAGCTAGCTTAGTACTTGCGATTTCTCAGTTCCCTAGTCAGCGAATGACACCGATGCAGATTCTTTCTCAAGATTGGATCATGCCCAGGAGCGAATCCGATGCCTCTGTTTCCGATACTAAAATATGCTCGACCCAAGAGGATAAGCCCTCACTTTCAGCAGCATCGAGTATCTCTGTGGGACTTTCCACCCTTGGACTTGGCTATCCTTCGAGCAGTCGAAATGTAGCTGCTCGGAAGCAGGTCGGCAGGGTCGCTCGATCTGTTTCCGACCCCACTTTCAAAGCTCAGCTTTTCAATGAACCAACATATCTGGGACTCAGGTCATTTTCAGAGAGCGTGGATCGAGAAAGGCTAATTCAGTTTTTCATGAAGCCCGCCGACCGCGCTACTACGCCCCAACCTCAAACCAAGAGTCGACAACGAAGCTCTGAAACTGAATGCTGGGATGAAAGAGTGAGCATTGTATTAGATTCAACGTCCAGCCGTTTCTCCTCTTGACAGATGCTCTATCAGGTATCTCCATCTCAGCGTGGGAATGCTGGTTTATCCATATTGTCTCCAAAAGAGTACAAGGTTCAACGGGGCAGCATCGACATCTTACCTTCTGGGAGCTTCATAATCGACTTTCGGTCAACATTACAGCCCTCCGACGGATCGGTGGCCGAAGAAATCCTGCTTGTCGACCCTTTGAAGCAAGATGTGCAAATTCACGCGCCTCCGTCTCGTGCTGCTGTGTGCCAAGCCAAACTCACGAAACCCAGGCAAGAATTTCCGATTTCTGAGCTCCCAGAGCCACACAATACGATATACCTGGAAGCCCTTGCCCTACTCGAGGAGATAAAACAGCGCACACCGATGGTAAGACTTTGTACCCCTCTGTCTTCGTTTCTCACCATCTCCCCTTTTAGTTAACACTTTACATGATCGATGGTAAATGCACGATGATGTGCAATTCTCCCCTACCGGACATTGAAATCCTCCTGCGCGTCACTCCCCCTACCCAATCGTTATCGTCAAGGGCAATGTTTCGAATACGTCTATTCCGGAGATTGCAGCGCCTGGAGTTTGCCCAGCGGACGTCTAACGAGAACTCATCCGAATGGCTCAAGAGAATCGTGCCGTCCACTGATAACTATCCTTTCGTTCAAACGGCTGATTGGAACTCATTGGACGACTTGGAGAAGCGAGGCATTCAAATTTTGAAGAAATTCGTTCTTGTGTGCGACAGTGCTTTGGAGCTTGGCTTGCACTCTATCGAGTCTGCCGATGATCCTTCGGACGTGGTGGATACCCTGAACGAAGACTCTACGTTTGACAGCGACTTTACACCCAACTTCGTCCCAGACCTTGCCAGCAGCCTTCCTCCTCGACCTCTTCGAAAGCATAAAACCTAGCCTCGGTCTTTTTCCGAACCTTGGCTCTGTCTTGGCTACCCACTCTCCGTCTTCGCGCGCCACATGAATACATCAGCAAACCGCTGTTTATGAAATGTTTGTATTAGGGGAATACGTAGAATGTCATTTATCATGTTAGTCATGGTATAAATACGCCCGTTAGCACAACCTAATCTTGCCAACTGACGGGTCGTGATCACTGATTCTGGCACTCAACGTCGGCGACCAGGTGTTGACGTGGATGTGCTCGAATTCGACCCTTCGCCTCTGAATAGCAGGTGAGATGAGAACATGGTCCAGCTGCTGAGCGTTCTGGTCGAAGACGTAGCTGTATCGTTCCGTAGCTGGAATCCTGGCAGCTTCGTCGATGTCGGTCATGCCAGTGTCGAGCAAGGGCTTGTAAACTGAGCGCGTTTGGATGAATTCGTTGAAGTCGCCACCGATGAGGACGTTGGCGTTACGGTTCTTTTCGAAGATATCCTTGACGAAGCCCTAGGAACAAATGAGTCCATGTGCATCGGTTGTAGAACACGTTTGTACGCACTGCGACGCTGTCAACTTGACCGGTTCTGACATCAACGGGAGAGTTTACTGGAGGTCTGGCGTCTCCTTGGGTAGAACTGCTGCCACCCTTGGAGCTCAAGTGGACGTTGACGGTGAAGAGGTTGATTCCGAGGCTAGTTTCCCACTGAGCGACCAGGGGCTTGCGAGTAGAATTCCAGACGGCGTTTGCAGGGTCAATGCGTGCAGGGTTTAGACTGAGAGAATTGCCAAGTTGGAACCGCTGTAAGATAGAAAAAGCAAGAGCACGTACTTGAGTTTAGGCGCTAAGAATCGACCTTCTACCTTGACAGCATCCGTAGGCCCACCTGGAGCTGCCTTGGCGAGTTTCAAGACTTCCGGACGGTACAAGTACGCAGTTCGGATGTTTCCGCCAGGCTGACCACCGTCTTGCCCATCAACTGGATTGACTGAAGCGAAAGAGTAGGTAACCTTGCTGAGGTCGAAGATGGCCTTGACGAGAGTAGAGAGTGTGAGATTAGCTGAGACGGTACCGTCATCGGTTGGGCCCGAGTCGTCCTGGATTTCTTGGAGGAACATGAAGTCTGGGGTCTTCAGGTAGTTGACGATGTGCGAGGCGATCGTCGGCAAATGGGCCGACTTGGGCGACAGGTTCTCCACCTGCAGCTGTGAATTAGACGAGGAGCTTGTTCAGAAAAGTGAATTAAACTGACATTATAATCTCCAAATGTGATGGTGCAGACATCAAAGAGTCCGCGAGAAGAAGTCAAAGTCGTAGCTGGGATAGTGGCGTCCGGTCGAGAAATGATCTCAGGAGCAGTCAAAGGGAGGACATAGTAGAATCCGAATCTGCTCAGAATGTCAAAATGACTACACAAGAGGTAGGCCACAAACTACTCACTGATAAGTGACCACGCCCGTAACGTCCGACAATCCGACACCCAAAGCAGGCTGAGGGTTCTTTGTTCCGTCAAGGGGCGAACCGATCATAATTGCCTCAGGATTTCCGTCAGGAATACTGTCGGGACCTGGTAAGAAGCTCATTTAGACAGGCCAACTAAAATCTGGACACAGGAACACCCCTACCAAAGTGAAGAGTAAGTCCTCCCCTGCGATTCTTTCCCGTCACAGGCCAGTCACCGTGTACCCAGAACTCGCCAAAATTGTTCTGGAAGCCATTAGCAGTGGGCTTCGGGATGGTGACAAGTTGCCCTTCAAGACTCTCCCAGAAGTCCAGGCCATATCGGTCGGGTTGAAGAGTGCCATTGACCTGTTCAATGCGACTGCTGTTGTTGGGAACACTCAGGAAACCGTCCGCCCCAATGTCAAGAGCTGATAAGTATCTGGTTGGGGGGCTTCTGTCTCTGCCAAGAACGACAGGCGTGACTGTGTTGTTCGATGACAGGCGGACGATGTTGGTGGGGGAGGTAAGCTCTGTCAAAAATAGATAACTGGGGTTGGAGCTTGAGCGGAATTCCGTAACCCTCCCGCTCAGCGAAATCGCATCACCAACAGTGACCGAGCCGAGGATGGACGCAGAGGACGAAAACACGTATAGACCGTTTGAAACACGGACATCCGAGGATTTCTCTCCAACAATCCAAAACCCATTGTCTGCCTGTTGAAGATGGGAGTCAGGCGAAGGATAAAGCCATTCGTAGAGCAGCCAACCGCACCTTAGCTGTGACCGTCCCGGTGACATTGTGAACCGTCTGGCCAACGAGGGGACTCTGCCATGCTGGGCCTTGAATCTCAGCAATGGTAGTGGACGACACCGCCGCCAAAGAGGCCGAGAAGAAGAACAGGGAGAAGAGCTTGGCCATGACTAGCTCCAAAATCGACCTTTCAGAGTGATAATGGGGGCACCCAGGATCCACTCCATACCCAAGGACCTGGAGATTTAAAGAATTCGGGCGAGCATTTGATTAGGACACGGTCGATATTGACGCGAGGTACACAGACAGATTGAGCACATGCCAGCCACATCTTGGTATCATAGGTTCCCATCGCCCGTGTGGAACTGCCAGTTGACAACGTTAAACGTGTGATTGGGACCGGATGGGCGCAACGAAGTTGATGAACGTGAGCAGAGATAAGTGGCTCTAAGAACCATGTGGCTACGGCCAGGCAGGGGTTTATTTAAGATCGCTACTGCTTGTGTGGTGCTGCTACGGCGCTGGGATCCAAAAATGAGTGCTCCCGGTCGTGCAGCATCGGAAGGCGGTCACTTACACGTAAGGTCGGCGATAAGCTTGCGGGGGNTATACTGCTTCGGGCTGAGGCCTGAGGGACTGCCCGAGGTACTATAAAAGAGGGAACGTGCTTGACAGCAGATCCGCGTCCAAGTCATCGCTGACAGCTAAGCGCTTGAAATGGATGATGTCAATGGTGGGATCACGGAGAGACGGAGATTCCACATCACTCTCCCGTCTGTCTCTTGAACCTCTTGAGCGCCTCTTGTCGGATATTTTAATGCAGCCGTGGTCCGTATGAGATATCGAGTTCTTTTTCAATATTCAGACATGAACAGTGCGCCGAAATTCACGTTCGGAGCTTCTGGCACGGAAGGATGGTGTGGAGAAAATGCACTAGGGTATATCCGAAGAACATAGTACAATTCAAAGAAAGTGGGAGCCTCTTCATGGATAAAAAAAAGAAGAGGGGTTAACGCCCTAATGGCTTAAGCATTTGCCGCACGGCAGGCATTATTCTGCTCATCGCATTGTCCAACCGAAAGCCCTTGCGATCGTCCTGCAGCAGAGTTGGCAACGTTGGCACACCTGTTGTGTTGGATGTCGCATGAGCGACCGAGGGCAGCACCGATGTTCAAGAAGCTGTCGGAGCCTTCAACCTGGAAGCCACGTCCACCGATAATGACTATAGGAGCCGCCTGGCCGGCAACTAGAGAAAGATTCAAAGAAAAGAATCGCTCAGAAGACCTATTCAGATGAGAAGCCATACAGTCACTCACGAGCACCGCTGAATCTCTGGAGGTTGCTTCCCGCTGAAGCAGTTGCAGTGGAGCTGGCAGTCTGTGTGACAGTGAGGGTCCTTGTGACAGTAGACTGTGTGCAAGGAGTTACCGTGGCACCCTCAGTAGCAGTAGCAGTAGCAGCAGGGGCAACAGTCACAGTCACAGTGCGGGCTGTGGGAAGGGAGATAAGTATGCAAATCGAAGAAACAAAACAAAACAAGTCTATACGAACGAGGAGCACATGTTGCACCAGCATCGGCACTAACTTTCGCATTAGCACGAATCCTGAATGAATAGAAACATCAGAACATACGCTGTGGTAGTTGCTGTTTCGGCGGCGGCAGTAGTAGTTGCTGCAGCTGCGTCGCCAACCGCTGCCAGGATCTCTTCTTCGGTAGCATCAGGAATCAGGAGGTTTTGCGTGAAGATGCAACCCTCAGCATCATCGATTACGTTGCAAGAGTTTCCCCGAGCAGTAGCATCGTTGAGGTCTCCAGGAGCGAAGGTTCCGGCTAGCAACGCATCCAGAGGGTTACCTCCAACTGATTTGATCTGGCGAGCGAGTTCGAGGGCAATGGCCTTGTTGACTGCCGCAGCGTTGGGTGAAGCAGGATCCTAATACAGCAGTTCAGAAATACGCATGGAATTTCTTCAAGCTTGGCGTTATATTTACCTGGTGTTGTTGAATGGCCGCGATTTCAGGGTTGACAGCTTGGATAGTCGTGCAGGGTTCAGTGGTCGCCCCGACTTGCAAGGAGTTCCTTTCCAAGGCTCGGTAGATCAAGGCGTCGACCTGTCCCTGGACATTGCCGGCAGCCTTCGCGTTGGTGAACGCTCGGTCAGCAGTCGCTTGCTGGAGGCAGTTGGCATCCTTTGGAAACCTATCAGATAAAACAAGAAGAGGGTTTGCACACAGAGGGGCATTACCGCAATGTTTCCTGCACCAGTAGCGGCGGCAGCGTTACCAAGAAGACCAAAGACTGAGTCCACAATCCCGTCGGGATTATCGAGACCAAGAAGAGCCTGCACAGATCTCAAGAATTTCTCGTGAGAGTGTTCTGTAATCGGGCTAGATTAATATGTGATGTTATGTTTCTATGGAAGAAGCATTACCTTGAGGGACTTCACGGCGGACCGGTGCACCCAAAGCAACAGATGAGGAGAAAGCGAGGAGGACAAGGAATTTGGGAAGCATCCTGATGCCTGTCGTTGGTGCGATCGAAAGAAAGATAGTTGGATGGCTGGTTGGAAAGAACGGGGATAAACGAGAAGGAATGGACGCCCGCGAACTAGCTAATGGTTGAGTTCAAGGCGACCGGTATGAAACTGGAGAACCTCACCAAAGTAAAAGGATGAAGAGAAGTCAAAGAAGGGGAGAAAAAGACCGCTCCTGAGCAGCCGCAAGTGCCAGTGAACTGTGAAGGGCGAAAACGAAGAAATCAGGACATAACTTGGTGGCTTTTATACGAGGTCCCCTGGCGAGTCGCCAAGGTGATCAGGTACGTCTTCATTGTTCCGATGAGAAATGAAGGTGGTCGGCTGAACATCTCTGAACATCTAGATGGGACCGGATGCTCCTGCCCACCTGGTCCTCAACCTGGGTTGTTGATACGCGCGTCGTCAAGGGTGACCCGCGACCAACAACATTGCTCCCGTTTCAAGTTGCATCTAGTTGCATCCTCGTCCAAGTCTCCAAGGAAATATCTGTTGAAAGAACCTAATTGAGCACCTTTTAAAGAAGAGATAACGTTTGGAAGTCTATGCCACAAGGCCAAGGAAATTACACCTTGATTCTCATTGTCAAGGAACTGTACGGTTCCCAAAACGAGACCGGATATCGAAGGCAGGAATGGGATTACTGGACTCTGCGTTAAAGACTACAAATGCCTGGCGTTCAAGTCAAAAGGCCCAACGGCATTGTGTGTCCATTAGCAGACCGCCTGTTGATGAAGTACACATGAAAACCGTAACACGCCTTCCGGCGTCCGGTTCGCGTATGAATATGCAAATTCCAAAGAGATAAATCTCGAACAGTGGAGTTTGCCTGAAGGAGTTCGTCCAGAGCAATGTCGGAGGTAAATGCGCAATAAATTCATCGAAAATTCAATGGTTCCCGCGGGCCTGAGAGCGCTCTGCGATTGGCTACGGTCGACAGCCATATTCCAGAGGAATTTCTATTCGGACAGTGTCTAAAGCTTCTAGATACGAACAGATGTTGAATCCTTTTTCGACAATTTGTGGAGGTCTTGTTCTAAACAACTCGTCAATGCCCATACGGAAAGACAAATAGGCGCTAAACGTACGGATGCCCCAAACATGCGACCGGAGGTCCAAAAACTCAACATGAAGGCCGTCGTAGAGCTTCTTCACTTCTGCTCTGACTTTGGAGATATCTTCCTTTGAGGCCGATGCATTGGTCAAGGCCTGCAAGTCCTTCTCCACTGCTTCAATCCGTCGAACATGGGAAGAAACCTGTAGGTGTACTCATAAGAGGAATAGCTCCAGTTGTGAGGTTCTAAAGACATACTTTCTCCGTGCTAACTTTCAACTCGTCGACACTAGCCTGGAGCGCAGCTGAAGCTCTCTGGTATTCCTCGAGTAGGTGATATGCAGCCAGTGACGAGGCTAGCGAGAATCCGAAGAGAAATCCAACAATCCTAGAGCACACTTAGAGTCAAATACGTGGTATTTATATAGGAGCTTACTGACCCTCCCCTGAAGCCTCCAATTGGCTTCTTCTGAACGACGACAGCTGCTGGGGTGGGAGCGACTTCTGCCCGTCGGGCGTTGGTGGTAGCGAACGACCTAGCGTAACGTGGCGAACGCTGAGCCAGGGCTCCTAGGCGAGTGAGAGATGCCATTTCTTCAAGGAAATGCCTGGATATCGTCCAGGCAATGGATAAGACGATGAGCAAGGGTAGATGCTCGTTACGACGAGTATTCCCGACGCCATCACGAGCCTAGCCCCTTTTGCACGAGCATCGTTCTGCGCGATGCACGTGAGGTGTGCCATTTTGTCGCGAAAGCGCTCGTGGTCCCTCAGATTCTATCAAGCCCTCACATATCAAACCTGAAACTTTCTTTCTTTCTAAACTATACAAACTATGTCTTCCACACAGAAGAGAAAGAAAGACGCGTCGTCGCAGGAGATGACAGGCAGAGAGAAGAAGAAAGTCAGAATCGCGGAAGCACGGACAATCCCAACCCAAACTCCAGGGGCCGGTCCATCCCACCGAGGGCCTCGTACGGTCGTACCAATGAACAGTAAGCTCTGGATATAGAATCACTTGTTAGCTTTGCTGAAACTGGGACAGGCCTCATCGGGCTACCAAGTGCAATTGAACTGGAAAAGGTGGTAGAGTCTCGAGCATTTGAAATCGATGCAATGCAGACAGCGATGAAATCCGCAAGGTTCGCTCAAAAAACGTTTTTATGGGCCTATTTTCTTGACAGCCTGCTGCAGTGCAAGCGGTACTCAAAGGGTGTGGCAAGCCCTTCCAAGACATCTACGTAGGAGGGCTGCCAGTCACGACGTTCGTCGTGTCCCAAAGAGATTGAGGGAACGAGCTGTGGCAGAAGTGGGTTTCTCAGTTTCCTGAGTGCTCAATATATCTCAATATCATCCCCAGATGGATGCTTTGCCCGTGAAGAAGAAGAATCTCCCCAAGCGAGGCAAGGACAAACAGGAAACAAGAACCGAATCTCTGCTTCGCAGGCAAAGTATGTTAACTTCGATAACTTTCAGGTTTAACGGCCCCAGTAACACTCCTTAGAGGACAAGTCGTGGCTTGAAACACATATATGGCACGCCAAACGCATGAGAATGGAAAACATGTGGGGATACAGGCTGGTATGTCCTATCCTTGTCTGTTTGAATAGAAATTGAATGGGTTGTAGGCCATTAAACCCACTGAAAAGGCGTACAGACCTTCCCATAGAGCTTCTGTACAGGGCTCGATAATCCATGACGCCTCGTATTATTCACTTGTAGAGCTTAGAGGCTCCTCAGAGACGATAACTGGCTCCTTGAGTCTGTGTTGTGACCCTCAGGGACCCAACCCTAGTGCTGCGAGGTGCGTCGTCAATTGTAGTTTGCTATGTCATGCTCCTAACTCCGGGGGTAGTCGACTTACCACTGGCAGCCGGACGCACGAAACGCATATCTACGAGCCTGGCAAGTACCCCTTCGGATTGATCTGCCCAATTTCAATCATTTGGAAACCCATCTCGGAGTCTGTCAAGGGGAAAGAAACAGAATCCAACTCACCAACGGCAGCACCTGCCTCAAGTGTCGAACGAACTGTGTGGATACGGTTCCATCCAATTGTCCATAGCCAAGCACTATCGGCTTTGCAGACCGCGGGTTCCCAATACCTCGCGAAGAAGAAAGCCGAGGGGAACGAAGGAATCCAGCTGGAAATATGTGACCTCAAGGATCAAATCAATGTCTTCGAAATTATGGGTCCCCAAGCTAGCCAGGCTATCCGAGGCGCTTTGAGTGCGGTCCCCGGGGATTCACGACCAGAGTTCAGACAAGTGCGTCTACACATGCACCACCACGTCCATTTTTATTGACCTGCTGAATCATAGTTTTGGTCGTCGCTAGCTGACGTTCAAACGTCCGGCTCTGTACCAAGGAATATGGTCATCGGATTCAAAGTTCTCGATCCTCGTCTACGGTAAGGAGGGCTTTGTCGACTTTGAGCGGCTGTTCTAATGCATACCTCAGATTCCCGCCAAAGCTGGCAAAGCCCAAACCTACGAACCAGCGAAGGAACGACGTGTTTCCTTCCGTTGCATTGGCAAGGAGTGACATCTGGGACGAATCGGTACGACTTGGAATCGCTAAGCCCAAGTATTCAAAGAAAGAACTGGATGATCGCCGTGCCAAGGTAAGTGGCCAATTCCAACGTCCACCGATATTTAGCCACGGCTAACGAATGTTAGAATCTTATTCCAGGAACGCCTCTCAACCCTCAAAGACAGGATGACAGGGTACCTGTAATCCTCATCCAACGATCGTTAGAAGCTCCAAAAAAGAATGGCGGACATCCAATACACGGCTGGACCCTGATCATTCCCTCGGGCTGGGGAATGGCATTCTGGAACTCCCTCGTCTTCACAGGGACGCGTGTAGCTGGACAGCGAGAGCGACAAACCCAAGCCTACGAAGCAGGGACTGCGTATTTTCCTCGGGACTATCCCTCCACCAGTGCATACAACGAGTGCTCCACTGCCAAAGAAGAGGAGTTACGGGACACTTGGGAACGGAAGCCTCCAGCGAAGCGGGTGAACTACGAGAAGCTCAATGTTCACGATCCTTTTGCTCCCAATTGGAATTGGGTCCTGTGGGGAAGTCGTCACCCGGGCGACGGGGGTGACTTGGTTCCAACCCAACGAGAATCGACAGCTCCAACGCCGATTGGTGCACCCTGGTTGCTTCGAGGAGCGAATAGCGCGAAGATCGTCCAGCAGCTGGCTCTTCCCATTGGTCCCTCGGACTTTTTGTTGCGCGAAATGAATAGCCTGCGGGTAGCGAGGTCGTTAGGCCCATTACCGGATGCCCTCAATAATCGGGATCTCATGCAGGCTGCTCTTGTCACAGTCAAGGTCAACGTTTGTCGACGTGGGTTGCCCGAAGATCTGGCTATCATCTACTCTATGGAGGACGAAGAAGTATCCAAAGCAATTGCCGCCTGCCAAGTGAAAACAGATGAAGCCGAGGTGAGAGTTTGAGCTCACATTTCTTCCCTCTATCTGCTGACCCTCTCCACCAATAGCAATTTACCTCGATTCCGCCAAGTGAAGCTGTCATTGGTCGAGTGACGACTGGAAATTTCTCGCTTTCTATTGGCAGCGGTTACGCAGTGGGAGCAGTATCGCTGGTGAAATGGCTCGCATTGCTGAAGCAACAAGCAAAGACCCCAAATACGACCGACCGAGGCGCGTCACCGTACGTCAAGATCAGAAATACCAACAGCGACCGATGCTACTTAGCACGTCTGGAATTATTGGAAGAAGGTGAAAGTTAAGTAGGGTATCAGTATCATGATCAGAGTGCAAAAGCCGGCGGCTGAGAAGAATTCGAAAAGAGTGCTTCTACATCGGTACATATATTACAGACAACTTTGTACAGTGGTGTCCAGCAAGGGTAGAATAGCGAATGCGATGGATGGGTGGAAATAAAATAAATACATGTCTGAAAGCGATGATGTGTCCTAGTTGGCATGATGCTATGGTTCGACCCCCTTCTCTCCCCATCATATCTTCCATTTGTCGACCGCAGCTTGGACAAGTCTACCCATCTCTATTCGTGCTTGTTTCTTGGCACTGTTGGTTATCCCCTCTAGTGCATCAAGTGCGCTGGGAGATGTTTGTAGAGGGTCAAATTCTAGAAGGTGGCCATCCTTCGTGGGGATGGCAACCAAAGCTGAAAACGACCGCGAATGTTTCGACAGTGGCTTGGGAGTCGAGTCAGCGGCTGTTGGGTGTACGACAGCAGGAAAACGGAAGTTCGGTTTCAAGGCATGAGAAGGCTGGGAACTCTCTCGAGAATGTAATGAAGAATTTGTTTGTGATGACGAGGTAAATAAACTTGCTTGCGAGGTTGTCCGCGAGTGTAGCGCCACCGAAGGATCACGCCGAACGACGATACTGCTGCTCTTCGATCGCTTGAGGCTCCGTGATCCAGTAGCTTGTTGAGAGCCACCCATTTCCTGGTCGTCTTCCTCTTCGGCTGCCTGCTCCGCACCTTTGAACCAGCCCATGCCAAATTGGTAAGGGTTGGCAAGCGGCGAGCCATTAACGCTGAGCATATTCTCATCTTTCCGAGGTAGCCTCACTAGGGTGGGCTGATCATCGTTAGATGGTTTGGTTAAGGATGGGTTGAACTTGGACGATGAAGGAACACGGGACATTGCGTTCTTCAAGGGAGATGTTGGCCTTGAGGAGGGACGTGAGTTGTAGGACGTATTGCTGTTGAATGGCGGTCTGAGCTTCTCCGGACTAGGTGTTCCGCCTATCCGACTAATAGGTCGCGGCTAAACAGAGATTTGAGCAATGGGGACAGCTGAGGACATGACAGTAAACATACGATGCCCATGGGAGGTGGTTTGGAAGATGACCGGATGAGACGACCTCCTTGTTGGGAAGGCGTTGAAGACGGTGGTTTCTTGGACTTGTTCGGCGATGCTGGAGTGGTTTTGGCTGCAGCAGAGAGTGAGCCAGCGATGAGCAGGAATGATCGGAAAACGTACCTGTTTTCAGTGGACGAGAATCAGACTCCCTACTCACTGATCGTTCTATGTCGTGATTCTCCAAAAACTTGCGTTTCCGCATGCTTTTGTCGATCTCCCCAAAGTTCGAATCAGCTCCTGCAGCGGTCAACCTGTCCTTCTGGAAGCCTCGCAGTGCCAGTTGGATGTCTCCGTTGTACTTTTCTCCAAACTCGCGCATTGTCATGCCCCGGACTTGCTTTGGAATTCTTGACACCTGTCCTTCCTGGTGGATCGTAAAATTCTCCAGATGATCTTGGAGCATTGCTTCCATTTGGCGACATCGGTGGGCAACTTGGGCGGTATGTCAGTCAGCAGTCGGACATCGAACCCCCTAAAACATACCTTCCAGGTCGAGATTTGCAAGAAGCTGCCTCTTCTCCTCGTCCGTATACTTTCTGCTCGCAGTTGGAGGCTGCATTGGGCCGTGACGGGTGATCGCTGTGGTCGACGTCGAGGGGATAAACAAAGTTGATGCGGAGCTCGGGCTGAGGCTCGCGTCTGACAGAAGTCACATGACACGCGTTTCGTGTCGGGTATCTTGGCTGTGGGGCTAAATATTAAATATTTCCTGTCTACAAGAGTCGTTCGATCCACTGGGTCGTCCTAGTCCATACTCCTTCCTCCGTTCCATAATCTCGACATCGACTCTAAAAATGCCCAAGGACCAGTATCTCGTCATTGGAGGCAGCGGATTCCTTGGAAGACATATCGTCGAACAGCTACGAGCGCGGGGAGACACCGTTTCGGTCTTCGACATTGTCCAGCGCTATCATGACGTTCCATTTTATTCTGGAGACATTACCGACGACAAACAAGTGGCTGCTGCATTGAAACAGGCATGTGTCCACTTCTCTCCACCTTGATGCATTTTCTGACCATCTATACTTACAAAACTACAGTCTGGAACGACATGCATCATTCACACTGCTTCCCCACCAGCTGGCCTTACCGATGCTTCAATATACTTCAAAGTCAACGTTGACGGCACCCGCGCAGTTATTGAAGCAGCTGTTGCTTGTGGTGTACGAAAACTCGTCTTCACCAGCTCAGCAGGTGTCGTATTCAATGGAGGTGACATTATTGACGTCGACGAGCGGCTGCCATACCCAGACGTCCCGTTGGATGCATACAATGACTCCAAAGCGAAAGCAGAAGCTTTGGTCATTGCATCCAATGGAAAGGGTGGTCTCCTGACTGTCGCACTCCGGCCCGCTGGCATCTTTGGGTACGTGCGATCCCTGCACACATGGAATAAATGAAGCTGACCCTATTTCAAGTCCTGGCGATCGTCAAGTCATGACAGGTCTTTACCAAGTTTACGAGAATAATCAAACGCATTTCCAAATTGGAGACAACACCAACTTGTTCGACTGGACTTACGTTGGCAACGTTGCCCGCGCTCACCTCCTCGCCGCCGACAAGCTCGACGTTCCCGTTCCCGCACCACCCCTCTCCACTCTCGATAAACTCCCACTCTCCCCCGAGGAAGTTCCTGACTTCACTCGTGCTGAAGAGGAGCTCATCGCCACCCCCCTGGGGACAGTGGACGTTACAACCGGACACTACCAAGTCCCAACATCCGAAGCACGGCCACTGGGTCCATATGTCACCCGTCCAGAGAATGGGGACGTCCTAGAGGCTGCATTCAAGAATGGATCTGAGGACGCCGCGCAACGACCAATAGCTCGAACACGATTCGATCAGCTGTCAGAAGCTAGCATAAAACGGGCCAAACTATACAATCCCGACGTGAACCCTCTACAAGTCGCTGGCCAGATCTTCTTCATCACCAACGGCGAACCCGTCTACTTCTGGGACTTCCCTAGAACAGTATGGCACCGCCTCGACAAGTTCTTCCCTGGTCACAGGAAACCCAGAGGTCTTGTCAAATTACCCAAGGGCGTCGGATTGGCGGCTGCTCAGGGTTCGGAGTGGTTCTCGACTCTGACAGGGCGGACTCCCACCTTCACCAAATTCAAAGTCTCTTTCAGTTGTGCCACTAGATGGCACAATATCGAGAAGGCCCGAAGAATCTTGGGTTATCACCCCGAGGTTGGCCTCGAGGAAGGCGTCGAAAAGATGGTTGAGGTGGGTATTCGCAATCTCGTGCTTGCTGCCAGACGACTGATGCTTCATCTGATTTCTAGTGGTGGTATTCTGAATACCAGGCCGGAAACCACAAGCAAAAGCACTAATTGTTTTTACTGTGCTGCAGTATATACGTACATATATTATTTGCCTTCCATTGGATACCCTCTTAAGGCCTTTTCTATGTGTTCCTTCACGATCCTGAATTCATTGCACGAATTTCCGAGCCCGAGTTTGATTTCCATATCTTATCTCAACCCACATCACAAATGACGGAGAGAAACATGAGCTCAAACACTCAACTTGATCTCTTCCCCAAACAAACGCCAGCCTATATTCTTTCATTCCAATTCTCCTCCTGGTACCCTACGTTCTCAGATGTCAGCATCAAGTCGACGATAGTCCGTCCGCTCTCTGGCGAATTCCGAGAGTACCTCGAGTCGGAGAGTGTTTTTGTACCTGCTGGATCGGAAAACGGGTATGTCTGTCGCCGATGTGATTCAGTACACCCTCACTGATCACGATTTCTTGGTGTTTTCAGGCCAGCCGAGAGCACCCTTTCTGACGACGAAGGGGAGGGGAACGATGACAGCGACGAGGAAGGAGGACCCTCGTACGCTTTCCCCGACCTCGATGCCAAAATTCGGGAATGCATAAACGAATACGGAGCTGTATTCCCTAAACTCAATTTCACTTCACCAAGGGTGGGTTCTCCAGGTTTGCCTTACTCGATACATCTTCTTACATTCCGCCCTCGCCTCTTACAATTGTCTGCTTCGTTCGTTGGTCGTCGAAACAATCTATAGGACGCATCATGGATCCTCCCTCCCTCCTCCCCGCTCAAATGCACGTCGCCCGCGGACGTCTACCTCCTCCTCAAATCCTCCGATTTCGTCAACCACGACGTGAACCTCGATAGTGTGTTCGAAGGGTGCTCCAAACTTCCTGCCGTCCAAGATGGTACTGGCACTGGTGTTGTTGGTGATAACGATAGCGGTACCAACGGTTGGCCGCCCTATGAACTAGAACTGGTCTTGCGAAAGTGGTATCCCGTTCACCCAAGCCGGGAGTTTCGATGTTTCGTGCGAGGCGGGAAGCTGATAGGTCAGCACCTCGTCCACTATTTTCCCTCTTGCACGGTCATCCAGCGTTTTGGGTCTCGAAATTCGGTAGGCTAACGATTTTTGGTCAACGGACAGGTATAACCCAACGCGATACGAACCACTACGACTTCCTCAACGAGGTTTCTACGCAAGAGAAGATCGTGAACAGCATAACGAGTTTCTGGGGGGACAAGATCAAACCGAGGAGGCAAGGCCAGAGCGACTGTAAGTACTACCTCCTTTCCCCCTCCAATCCCGGCCATGAACTCGATAATTCTGATACCACTTGGAATCAGATATCTTCGACTTCCTACTCACCCGAGACCTAACCCGAGGCCACATCCTCGACTTCAACCCATACGCACCGCGTACCGACTCTCTGCTCTTCTCCTACGAAGAATTGCGCGACCTTGCAGCGGCAGCTCCTCCAGACAGGGTTCCCGAATTCCGATACATCGACTCTCCTTCACACCCAGCGGCCTCTCGCAACGCTCCCACTAACCAACACAACATGGTACCTTACGAAGCCATCGAGCTAAGCAGTGGCAAAGACATCGAGGAGTTTGCAGAGCTCTGGAAGACCCAAGTCCAATCAAGTACTTAGCACAAAGTCCAGAAGCAAGCGAGTGTGTATCCACCCAATTAGCATCATTAATTGGCATCGAATACGTCTATAAACATGAACAGCGTGCGTTATGATTGGTCATCTTTTTTTTNCTATGTGCGTAGCGACGGAAGGTCGGATCTATCTACTTCTCAACCTCAATTCCAGAGTCGCTGGCAGCCTCCTCAGGGAGCTGAGCACGCATCTGGGCAATACCGTGCGCGTTCTTGAAGAAGACGACGTCACCCTCATCTTCAACGAACTTGCACTCCTTGAACACACGGTACACCTCGGCCCATCCACCTGGGCGTCCCTCGTAGGGAAGGCCATAGCTCTCGAGCTTCTTGTTCAGGATGTCAGTGGCTTCCCATCTGTAAGGAGAGGTGAAATCAGAACGATAGGATCCAGCGAAGAAGATTGAACGGTACATACGCATTGTAGTGGGGAATCTTGCTGCAAACGTGGTGAAGGACGTGGGTCTCGGAGATACCGTTGGTAGCATGAGCACCGATCCAAGCCATGATACTTCCGCAGTCACCGAGCAAGCTTCGGTTGAGGGTGGCGAGAGCACCACGCTGGAAGGTGAATTCGGAAGCACGGTAGTGGGGGAGGAGGGGGTCGGTGTGCTGCAAGAAGGTGATCAAGACGAGCCAGTGGTTGACCCTAAAGTTCCTTGTGAGCAACTTGATTCGAAAGAACAGGAATAGTGTAAACGTACCAGAGGTAGGGGGCGAGATACACCCGGAAGACGGTGAAGAAACCATAATTGTAGATCGCAGCGAAGATAGCGCCGAGCCAAATCAAGATGCCGATGGTGGAGACGACGACCGAGTTGTATTGGTGGGCAGCGAACATGGGCGAGTTGGGGTTGAAGTGGCTGGTTCCCTTGGGGTATCGCTTCTGGCCGGATGCGTTGACAAGGATGTACGATGGCCATCCACCGAGCTACACGCAACGGACTTGTTAGCCCGAAATCCCCGATTATGATTTGCGGAACAACGCACCAAGTACTTTGCAGATCCAATAACAGCGCCAATGGGGGAATCGCCGAGGGCCTCCCAGAGCTCCTGCTTGACGGAGTCGGCGACACGGGAGCCAAGCAGGTCTTCCTTTTCGGGGTTGCGAGCAGGGAGACCGAGCTCGGAACGGGTGTGAGGAACGAAGACCTGGTCTTGGGTCATATGTCCCGTCGAGGCATGGTGCTTAGCATGGGTGATCCTCCAAGAATGGTAGGGAACGCCGAGACTGAAAGGGAAAAAACGTCACGTGTGAGGAAACGCGACTCTCAAAAAAGTCTGGGGCGGGGCGACGTACGCGGAGTGGAGGATGAAGCCAACGGTGTTGTTGACAGCCTTGGACTCGGAGAAGGCCTGGTGGCCACACTCGTGGGCGATGACCCAGATGCCGGTGGCGAAGAGACCGGTCCAGAAAGTGTAGACAGACCAGAGAGCGAATCTGGCGAACGTGTAGGCGTAAGGGTGGGGGAGCTGAATCACGGCCGGATCGATGAAGGTGTCGAGGTAGTTTGCGGTCTTCCAGATGCAGCCGATGACGAAGAGGTCCCAGAAGCTGGACGTGGTTGAGCACTTGGACGGTGGCTTCACGACAAGAGAGAACTTACATGTAGAGACTGCCGTGCAGAGCTGAACGCTGGAAGAGGCGGGTGCTGTAACAGTAGACGTTGAGCTCGCCGTTCAGGGGGCGAGGGGGACTGTCACTCACGGAATGCAGCCCAGCAACTCCTTCATGGGAATGTTGGGGACAGGGTACACGCCCTGCTCGACGACGGTGACGCCCTTGGTATCCGCCTTTTTGGCCATGTTCGCCAGTACCCTAGAGCGAAAGAAAAGAAACAGGGAAGCCCTCTGGGAGAAGAGACGGACGAAACGACGTGCAGCTGGCACTTCGCCTATTTTATTGCATTCGATTTGATTTCATGGGGGCATTTTTTGATCGGCCAATGCCGAGCCTCCCATTCCATTGACTAGCCCGTGCCACGTCCCTCCCTCTGCCGACATATGCCACCTAGCGCACCCAGGGACGTCAACAATAAAAATCACACTCCATTCCCCCACTTTCTGGGCGTCCTCGATATCACGAGCTGGCCAGGTTCGACCCCGTTCGAGAGCAACGTCCGCCCCAAAGAATCCACGGTAACTCCTGATGGCCGACATAACATGTCACCCGTCAACGTTAATATCTCGCAGAAACCAATGTCAGGCAATAGTGTACAACAATTATTATAGTGTCCAGATGCAAGTGTATATACAAGTCCGAGATGCTAGTATTTATATCTTCTTCCCTCAGTGCAACGCCGTCAGTCGCTGGGCCACACCCTCCAAAAAGATGAATCCGTCCTAATACCTCGGATGAGTTGGAATTCGGAACACGGAAACAAAGTTGATTTCTGACCTTTGTGATCGACCTTCCAACGCATTTATTTGTGACCTTTGCAAAGTCCGCAACGAGGACAGCCAGGGCTTTATTAGTCCGAGCGTTCTTCACCTCGAACCGGAGTCGAGCAACCACCCCAAGCTTGGCGTGCGCCGGGGCCCGTTCGTTCAATGCATCGTCGCCAAACGACCGCGTCCGCGTTGGTCTACACCCGCAAATCTCAGTCAAAAATTTTACACTGAATGAAAAACAAGATCTCCATACTTTTGAGGTTGAATGAATACCGAAGGGTCATCCAGTTGCTTGTAAAGCACGTCCAAGAATCGCGAAGCCTCCTTTGTCAACGTCTTCGAGCTATTCATCTGCAAAATTTTCACAAACTCTTGAACATATTTTGCGAGTGTCGCGTTGTCAACAGCGCGAGACGTTTTATGCGACAAATCGGCGAGCAGGACGGCCTTTGACTTTCCAATTGGCGGTACAGACTCATTGTCTTCTGTCTCCGCCTTCTTCTCCTTTTCTGCCGACTTGATCAGAGCATCTTTCGCCTTTTTGGTGGCCTCCTCGACGTTGGTACGATCGCCCAACACGGGTCGCGCTCCAAGGTTCAGGTTAGTCAACCCATTCAGGATACCTTCCATCTCTTCGCGTGGAACAGCGGGACGAGCCGCCCGAAGGGGTGTATTAAATGGCTTGGGAGCATTGGCCTAAGCGAAATGAGTTTTTAATATCCAGCCGGGAGATAATCGGTTCTTACCACTGGTGGTTTCGGTGGCCAGATGAAATCTTCCTTCCCAGAGTACCCGTTTTCGATGGCCAGATCCTTGAAAGTTTGGATCCACTTGGCGTAGTCCGGACATTGCTCGAACCTGAGCTTCCGGGTATACCGCAAAAAGTCTTCAAACTCGACGGGGATACCACGACATAGGTCTTCCGGTCGCGCTGTCTGCTTCTCTCCAATCAACCGATCGTGAGCCGATGAGGTTTTTGGAACGCCGTTTCTCGTCCAGGTGAGCCCTCGGGGTGTCAGTAGATGAATGAACATCAGTCCGGCTGCCTCGAGGTCATCGCGACGGGATGGCACTGGGGGGATGGTCAATCCACGATCACGCTGGGGAGAACCGAAGGCTCGTACCTCGTCCACGACAATGCACGTTCACAGAGCTACGGTTGCCTTCAGAACGACATTTCAGGGCAGCCAATGATGAACAACTGCTCACCTAAACCAATAGTTTCCAATAAAATCACGTTTCTCCCGACTATCAGGTATGTGGCGGTTGGTAAGAGGGTCGATGTACCGCTTCGAGAACCCAAAATCAATCATATAGATCAATTTATCGTTCGGAGGGAGCCCGATGACACAGTTCCCGAGCTGAATGTCCCGATGCAACACTGCACGGGTATGCATAGTCTCCAGCCGAGCAATCTACCAGATGAAAAGTGAGCGAAAAGCAAACAACAACGAGGGGGTGTCACTGACCAGCTGCATAGCTATTGAGCACACACTCCCAAGATCCATGAGATCCTTCCCACTTTTCCTGAGCAGACTGTCCAGACTTGGGCCCAATAGATCGATCGCGAGGTAGTCCCAATTGCCCTGCACTCCGCTGTGGTACAGCCGCGGCATGCCCTTGCCTCCCTGGAGGAGGGGGTAGAGGTATCGTTCATAACGGTTCGTAGGACATTCGTGATCGACGCGTTGGACTTTTAGGGCAACGACTTGGCCGTTGTGGATATGCCTTGCACGGTAAATTGAACCTTGTGAGGTGTGACGGTAAGGAAACAGCACTCGGCTGGACGAAATGGCGGGGCGAACCTGAGTAGCCCGATCCGAGGGTCTCTTCCAGGAAGAAGTTTGCGATATATCGCGGGATGGCTGGTTGTTCTGGAGAGGTTTCGTCATCAGAGTCCGAATAGGTAGTCGGAGGAGAGGAATGTTCACTTTCGGGCATGTTGGATATAGAAAAATCACTCCGTCAGGCGACGGTTACAGCGAGATTCGGACTTGGGCGGCGAATTGGTGGGGTCGATCTTCGAAACTGGCCCGGTCGCTGTTCACAGCAGTCTCTCCGGCTAAGAGAGTCCAGAGAAAAAAAACTGGAGAAGGTTTGTTTCGCTGTTAACAGCCTGGAATGAGTTTACGGCGCGACATGAACCTTGCATCACATCACCGCGCGATGGTCACGTGACTCTACGCGTGTGAGAACACGTGCGCCCCATTTTGATCTCATCTGTCCAGGGCCGCCGGCCGCCTTCCTCTCGCCCGACCTGCCCTTTCATCTCCTTGGACTGTCCTTCTTGCCTTGGAAGTGTATACTTCCCGTCCAAGAACCGCGACTATGACACTTTGCTTTGTAGTGCACCTTCCAATAATTCATTATCTGACTGAGATGACATACGGGATTGTAAACATCTGGAATTCGGTCAAGTTTTATCCCTGCAGTCCAGACTAGTTCTCTAGCGATATCTCCGCATCGGATGCGATTGGCCGTTCTTCGAAGAACAAGATGGCTCAGCAGGGCTCAGCATTATAGCGTCCTCGAGTGCCATTGGCTTCCCAGACGCGCCAAAAATATCCTCCTTCGTCATTGTTTCTCCTTGTGTCTGGGAACCGGCTCCCTGACCTAGGCCTCCTCTAATGCTATATAACCCTTCCAGCTGAAACTATGGGTTCTCCAGTTTCTACTACCATACGCGGTTTTCGCTTATCTTCTATCCACTTCTTCAGCGCACTTTTCTTCTGCCATTAGGCGATCTCTGGCTGACGATGTCGTCTTCTTCGACCACCGACGCTCTCCATGCTCAGGTCGACCGCATGCGCCTTGAGATACAGTCTCTGAGCTCGGAGCAGGGCAAGGAGCAGATATCTATTGGCAACTACCTCCTCGCCAGGCTTACCCAGCTTGGCGTTACAGTGAGTAGAGCTCGATGATAGGCTTGCCCGCTCATGCATGACATCATTATCTGCAGCATATGTTCGGAGTACCTGGCGACTTCAATCTCGCGTTCTTGGTGCGCTTTGGTTCTTGCTTCAGTTTCGTGTGTTCGGGAACTTATCGTCGAATAGGACTTGGTTGAGGACCACCCCTCTATTGAATGGGTCGGCAATTGGTAGGCCCGCCTTATCAGTTCTCGAAGATGAATTATGCTAATATCGAAATCCAGCAATGAGCTGAACTCGGCATACGCTGCTGATGGCTACGCTCGCGTCAAAAACCAAGGTCTAGGTGTAGTCCTTACAACGTTTGGGGTTGGCGAGCTTTCCGCGACGAACGGTATCGCCGGAGGTGCGTGTCCCCTCATTTCGTTCGTGCACATATGCTTACGGCGCCACAGCGTTCTCCGAAATGGTGCCCGTATTGTCTATTGCCGGTGTTCCGAGCACGGTCCAGCAGAAGAAGCACTATCTACTTCACCACACTCTCGGGGATGGCAGGTAATGATTCCTCGTGGCCTGAGATTCATCTTTGTTCACTAAGCACGATTACAGGTATGATGCCTACGCGAAGGCGGCCGAGCAATTTACAACCCACCAAGCATACATCAAGAACGCGGCTACGGCTGCGGTTGTCATTGACGAAGCTATCGTGCAATGCTTGACAAAGGCGAGTCCACATTTCATGTCTCGCCGTGGTCCATCAAATTAACGTCCTGACAGAACCGCCCAGTTTACTTGACTCTCCCGACCGATCTCGTTTATGCCGAAGTTTCCTCTGAGCGTCTCCAGACACCCCTCCGCCGAAATGTACCCTTGAACGATCCACAGAGCGAAGAGTTTGTCCTTGATCAAATTGAAACGCGTGTCAAGGACGCTGGTGGAGATGTTGTGGTTCTTGTGGATGCCTGTGTTATCCGTTACAACATCAAGGCAGAAGTCATGGACTTCCTCAAGCGTACTGGTTTCCCTGTTTACGCCGCCCCAATGGGCAAGACCGCTGTAGACGAAAATTGGGAACGTTATGGTGGTGTGAGTGTTTGATACAGTCTCATTGGGAGCAAGTCGTTTCTGACTGTTGTCTGAAAGATCTACGTTGGCTCTATCACCGACCCAGTTATCAAGGAAAACATCGAGAAGGCAAAGTTGATCCTATCCATTGGTTCCTTGCAGTCAGACTTCAACAGCGGAAACTTCTCGTATAACATTCCTATCCGTCGTCATATCGAAGTAAGCACCGGCGTTGCTCTACCTATGCACTCATACTCATTCTTTCGTCAGCTTCACTCAGACCATACCCAAGTGCAATACGCCATGTATCCGGGCATCGGATTCAAGCAGCTCTTGCCCAAGCTTACTGAGCGTTTGGAGAAATTCCACTCCACTGGCAGCCAAATTCCAGTTGCTCCCTATATTGCCCAACTTCCGTCAGACTCTACTCAGGTTATTACTCAACGCTGGTTCTGGCCTCGTCTGGGATCCTACTTCAAGTCTGGTGATCTCATTGTGACCGAGACGGGCACCGCCAACTTTGGTATCCTGGACGTTCCTCTCCCACCCAAGACGATGCTTGTTAGTCAGATCCTCTGGGGTAGTATTGGTTGGTCGGTTGGTAAGTTTCTGAGGACTGTCGTTCTTGTTAATAGGCTGGCAGAGCTGACGTGCCTCTTTGAAGGTGCATGCCTTGGAGCCGCGATCGCTGGACGAGAGCTTGACTACGGGCGAACCATCCTCTTCGTGGGGGATGGCAGTATGCAACTTACTGTGCAGGAATTGTCGCCGATGATTCGCTTGGGTCTCAAGCCTATTATTTTCCTGCTGAATAACAGTGGTTATGTTATTGAACGTACCATCCATGGAAAGCACAGGTAAGTCAAGTCTAAATGAGGGTCGTTCGAGTGAACCGTTTGCTCACCTTACCTGTATCAGGAAATACAACGACATCGCTGACTGGAAGTGGACTGAGCTGCTTGACGTTCTCGGTGACAGAAAGACAGAGACCAAGTCCTACAAGGTTAGCACCCGAGACGAGCTCGACGCATTGTTCAAGGACGAAGTATTTTTGAGCAACAAGACTATCACTCTCGTCGAAGTTACGATGGACCGTCTGGATGCTCCCCGTCTTCTGGAGGCCCAAGTGGAGGTTGCGATGAAAACCAAGTGGTAAAATACCAGTATGTTCAATGGCGGACTGTAACTGTATCCGATGGACATTTGTACTATATTTCGGAGATAAGATTAGATGTATTTTGTACCGGGGAAAAGTGTAAAATTGATGGGACTCGGGTTGGTTTGCTGTCATCGTCATCGTCGTCGGAGGTGTTCATTCCATGCTTTTACGCGTTCTAAACAAGGGACTTGTGTCCAATGGACGACCCAAAACCGCGCTGAAATGGACCGCCGCAATTGCTGTGGGGCTTGCGGCGGCTACGGTCAGGCCGGCAAGTACTGTCAGCAGGACTGGTCTGTTCTCGGCAGGTCACTGGCATTCAAGTTATTGGACTGGAGATATCCGAACTTTAACTGCACAGAGGCGCTTCCTGACGAATTCTGTCCCTCGACTCTCCCTCTTCTCTGCTTTGACTTCATCGCTGCCCAAGATGTCTCTGACTCCTCCTCAGCCGGCCCCAGTGTGGAACCATAGCGCCGAGGATATCGTGCGCATTACCAAGGAGGCGATTGAGAAGGATCGCGAGGTGCAGGATAAGGTCGGAAAGCTCGATCCCAAGGATTGCACCTTCGAATCAGTAAGTGAACCTCGTCTATAGCCTCTCACGTTCATTTCTGACTGTCAACTAGGTCTTTGTGAGTACCAAGCACCATCGATTTTGCTGTAGTAGCTCATTGCGCTGGGGATGCGCTAGTTGCCATTGGCGCAAGCGGACACTGAGATCGACCGTGTCACCGAGCCGCTGTCCTTCTACCTCAATGTTTCTCCGACCAAGGAAATTAGGGATGCTTCGAACGAGGCGGACTCGCTCTTGCGTGACTTTTCTGTGGAGTCGTCCATGCGTTTGGACGTATTCGATGCGAAGACCGCAGCAGAGAAGAACATCAAGGAGTCTGGGCAGTGGGAGAAGCTCTCCGATGAGGATAGGCGCCTCATTGACAAGATGGTACGTATGAGTGTGTTGGGCGCATCCAGAGTGTTGGTGCTGAAATGTGGTTGATGGTGGTAGGTCTTGGATGGGACTCGTGCTGGATTGGCCCTTCCCGAGGAGAAGCGCGAGGAATTGAAAAAGCTGAAGAAAGAACTGTCGCAAACCTGCCTCGAGTTCAGTGTACGTTATCATTCACTATTTTGGTCTGTCGGCTCATGGGCTCACCTGTTTGACAGAAAAACTTCAACGAAGAGAAGGTTAGGCCCTATACATGTCGTTGGCGCAGGGCACACATTAACATGATTGTTGCAGTCGGTCATCACCTTCACCGAGGAAGAATTGAAAGGCGTCCCCAAGGATGTCATTTCGGGCTATGGCAAACGCACAGAGGGCGACAAAACTGTGTACGATGTCACCTACAAGACACCAGACATCTTCCCAATCGTATGTCCTTCGTATCTTCATTACAATATCTTGTTTCCTAACAATGCCTGTCGCCACTCAGTTCAAATTCGCCGAGAACCCTACCACTCGTCAACTCGCTCAGGAAGGTTATGAGGCTCGATTGGAGATCAACGTCCCGCTCCTTGACAAGGTTTTGGACCTGCGACGTCGCATTGCCGCACTGCTGGGATACAAGACATGGTAAATATACCCTCTAAAATCTGTCCCCTCATTCACTGACCTTTCCATCAGGGCCGACTATATCACTGAGGTGAAGATGATCAAGACTGGCGATGGTATCAAAAAGGTAACGACCCCATACTATCGCTGTCGATCTAACATGTTTAACATATACACGTCTAGTTCCTTGATGACTTGGAGAGCAAGCTACGACCTGTCGGTGAGAAGGAGAAGGCCATCCTCCTCGAGATAAAGAAGAAGGAACACGAGGAGTTGGGCCTGCCCTTCGACGGAGAATTCTACCTCTGGGACTACCGTTACTATGATCGCAAGTACATTGAAAAGACCCTCGACTTGGACGATATGCTCGTGAAAGAGTACTTCCCCGTCTCCGTGGTTGTGCCTACTATTCTGCAAATCTACCAGGACCTTCTTGGTGTGCAGTTCTACCCCATTGAAGGCACGGTATGGCACCCAGGTACGCAGTCAGTCTCTGTATCTTCTCCACCTCCCTTCTGATTACTGTTTGCAGAGGTTCAGCAATTCGCTGTCTGGGAGAAGGATGCGAAGGATCAGTCTGGATTCATCGGTTACTGCTACCTTGATCTCTTCCCTCGAGGTTTGTGCCGTTTCATTGCTTGTCTGGCGCTCCACTAATGTTCTGTTTGACAGAGAACAAGTATTCCCATGCTGCTGTGTGGGGTCTCCTCAGTGGCTTCACTAATCCCGATGGTTCCCGCAGCTACCCACTCGCCGCTATGGTTGCCAACCTTGCCAAGCCAACTGGAGAGAAACCCGCTCTGATGACCCACGACGATGTCGTGACATTCTTCCATGAGATGGGTCACGTATTCCATGGCTTGTTGAGTAAGACCAAATATGCCAGATTCCATGGAACCAGGTGTGTTGTAGAACTTGTTTAAATGGAACTGGACTAACCGTTCTTTCCTCAGCGTTGCCCGTGACTTCGTCGAGGCACCTTCGCAGATGCTGGAGAGCTGGTGCTGGGAGCCTAAGGTCCTCGAAAAGATGTCCAGTCATTACAAGACCAAGGAGGCCTTGTCCCCCGAGCTCATTGACAAGATCATCAAGAGGTATGCGCTCTTATCATGTCGGCCCCTTTCGACGTTCCCTCATTAACCATGCTCGTAGCCGTTACGTCAATGTCGGTCTGTTCTATCTTCGTCAGCTCTTCTTCGCGAAATTCGACTACAAGGTTCACACTGATCAAGGTCAGTCATGGACTATCCCCTTCCCGGATTTTGTATCTGATGCTAGGCAATTGATTCCAGAAAAGGAGGACTATACCAACCTTTGGTGCAATCTTCGTGAACAGGTGTCCCTGGTCAAGTCGAAGAGGTTTTCCCCTGGCCAAGGCACCTTCGGACACATCACTGGTGGCTACGACGCAGGCTACTATGGGTATTTCGATCTCATTACCCTTACACCTTGATGTGAAATTGACTCGTCTTCGTAGATACACTTATTCCCTGGTCTTTGCTGCGGACATGTATCGTGAGTAACGCATTGATTTTTCCCTTTATCAGATCCTCATCGGTGTTTTCAGGAACTGTATTCAAAGCTGACCCTCTCGATCCTGCACGCGGCAAGCTGTACCGTGACAAGATCCTTCGATGGGGTGGGAGCAGGGAGGAATTGGATTCGCTCAAGGTATGGGATTCCGCTTGCAACTTTCGGGAGAAGATTTGAACTGACGCGGGAAACTCCAGGACTTCCTTGGCCGGGAGCCCAACAGCAATGCATTCCTGGAAGAAGTCTTTGGAACCGTACCACCGTCTCACCTCTAAACTCCATGCGAATCGTACCATAAGATAATACATAATCTGCCATAGGAAGCCACCTCCCACCCCCCGTGTATTTTAGTAACGGAACAATGTGTATGCAGAGTTCAGATATACACGTAAGGCTATCGATTATCCCAGCCGCACACCTTTGACCACCTTCGATATACCCGATGCCTCTCCGTCGTACCGACCTCCCGTAGCAGAGATGCCACCCTTGAAAACGGCCTTCTGAGACGAGACCTTCTTCTTGGCCTTTTCGAATTTCTGCCGCTTCTTGACCCGGGGATTGCGGACAGATTTTGAACGGTGAGGTGTTAATCCCTTGTTCTTTAAAATTGCCCGTGTAAGGGACCGAGGTCCTGATGACTCTTCCTCCGTGAAATCGGGTCTGGGAAAATTTATGTTAGTGCAAAATTCTTGCTAGGAAACAAACGGGGCATACTTTTCCGCTGCGCGGGCAGCCTCGTAATCCGCTTTCTTCTTCGCCTTCTTGACGGTCGACTTTTTCTTGACGAGTTCGTAGTACTCATCGGGGCTCTCGTCACCAGACCCGTCATCATCGCTATCGATACGTTTCCGTTTCTCTGGAGGCATCTCGGGATCGACGTCGTCCAGGTCTTCACCACCCTGTTTCGCCAGACGGTTCTTCGTTTCCTGCGCCAGTCGTAGATCCCTCTCCTTCTTTCGTTCACGGTAAGGAATATCATCGTCACCACCAGCGGCCTGGTTACGAGCAGTGTTACGACGGGCACTGGCACTCTCGATCTTGGACGTATGGAATCGCAATGTTTTCTTCCGCGCGCTCTTGTCTGCAGCATCCGCTTGCTGTAGATGCGTCGCCTCACCATAGGCATCCTCGATTTCGGAATTTTTCTTGCGGGATGTAGACTTTTTNCGTTGAGGGTACCCATTCAGGCTCTTCGAGGTCGAATATTGGTTCGGCAGCCTCTTTGTCGACTTTACGTTTCTTCTTGGGTGGAGGTTTCTCTTTCTTCTCTTTAGTTTTCGTTTTTTGTTTCTTTGTTGTAGTAAGAGAAGTCAAGTCGTCCTGCTCTGCGTCTGCGAGGAGTTCGGCGAGCTCGTCGTTGTCTAGCCCTTGCCTCTTTATTTCGTCCCACAGCGTTCCTGAGTTTCTACTGGTATCAAGTAGATCGTCCCATTTCATCTCAACGCCGTAGGGATCGTCGACAAAGTCGTCACCAGAGTCATCGTCATCGTCTGATGGAGAGAAGTCCAGTTCTTCCAGAGTAATGAGAGCCTGCTTCAAGGTAAGCAGTCGTCGCATGATGGGATGTGTTTGGAGGAGCGCAGGCTTTTCGGCGTATTTTGGGGATGCTCGGAGATGGAGGTAGAATGCCAGGAGCGTCGAGTATGAGAGTAGGGTTTCTAGATGCAATCTTAAGCTAACTAATTCTTTTCAAACGCACTGTAAAAACTTACGGTAATGAAGATGGAGCATTCCGAGGCTCAAGGCGTCAGGGTCTTCACTTTCGATTCTACAAGTCGATGTAAATGGAAGGGAACGAGTGAGAAGTAGATGTACATACCTCTTGATATTTTCCTGGGTTCGAAGGAGCTTCTCGGCGGTATCCTCCCAATCCCGAGCTAGTGCGACGGTCTCTGGATTGGTTCTCTCGAGATATCGCAACAAGGCTTTGGGATCTGTTGGGAGGGTAGGTGCAGGAGCCGGTTTAGGTTCCTCCAATGCTAAGCTGTGTCACGAAGTCAGAATGCTTTTGAAAGTTACAGAGGGGTTGCACGCACTCGATATCGTCCTTCTGAATTTCAACTATGTCATTCAGACCGAAATCCTCATCCTTCAGATCCTCCCTGGCCTTCGCCTGAAGCCGCTTCGCTTCTTGCTCCTCTAATTCATGACCTTCTTCATCGTCCGACTCGAGCTCGTCGGCATTCGAGTTGTAGTAGGCAGCCTTTCCGCGACCCCAGCTCTCCTCCTCAGGTTCTTTCTCCTCTTCCTCTTCGTCGGAGGATAGCTCACCCTTGCCTTTCTTCTTCCCCTTCCCCTTCTTCTTCTTTTCCGCCTTCTTGGGTTCCGGAATCACGTCGTCCTCCTCTCCAAAGTCCTCATCTTCGAACCCGTCCTCGTCCTCATCCTCATCCTCATCTTCCAGACCCTTTAATCCAAAGACTTCTTCCTCTTGATCATCGTCATCATACTCTTCGTCCCCTTCCAAGAGAATTTTGTCTCGGCCAGTATGAACTAACAGAAAGAAAGTATTAGCTGAGCCGTCCGGTCGGTAGTATGTTTTTACATACATTGATCGACCTCGTCCAAAGGAATGTCGTCCACTGTATTCCATTTCTTCAGAGTGGCGTCTGATCTTCTGAGTTTCTTGGGCTTGGGTGGGCCACCTTTGGCCTTGCCCGAACGTCGACGAGGCATAGTGGAGATGAAGAATCGGTTCGGCGCGCTCAAGTCCGCCATCAATATTTTTTNGGGTTATCCCACGCGGTTGATGCGCTGTGGGCGCCTCATGCCCCCTCCCGCCGCCGTTGTGCTCATTGAAACTGTCACCGTTGCGCAGTTATGTCATTTAACAGCTTAGTGACAATCTAGATCATAGACTAGCCTCCCGCACAGCAAATTTGAAATTCATAACGGTGGATGAGCAAGAAATCGCGATTCTGGTCTAGGGCGACCGGGTTCAAGGACACAGGGAAAGGAAAACTGAAAGAAAAAACCGTTCCGGGAATAAGGGGACCAGCACCTCGGTCAGCTGCACCAATTTGTGAGAATAAGGAGCCCGGTACCAAGCAAAAGGCGAGTCAGGGTATCGAATTTCCGACTTGCCAAATAACCCCATCGCCCTAAACTCACGATCTAAGGACAGTTGATCAACCCTAGCCATCTCATAATCGTGATTACAGATAGATTTCATTGGGGGAGGGAGGGGATTCGTTAATCTCCGAGAGTGTGCCGGCGTCAGGTATAACATGGGTCTAATAATGACATGGGAAGGGATCGTGGTGGAAATGAAAGGCTTGCCACCTTCATTCAAGGGACAATAAGGTTTCCCCTACCATCATAGCCTTGACTTGATAATGGAATGATTGAGATTTTCGAGGCGAGGTAGGAGGAGGTCCGGTGATGCCTTGTGGCTGGGGTGCACACGACCCCTCCTCGGCGGCATGGCTTGCAGGATCAGTCAGATGATGTTTGAACAAACGCTGAAAGATTGGATGCCGATATGAACACAAGAGGTGAGAAACGGTTGTTAACAGACAGGTTCTAACCAAAATGAAAGCTGCTATTAGCTAACCGCGAAGGGTGACAACACGGAAGGGGGTATCACACTTGTTTGGGCAGATGACCTTCCACTAGCCATGCATGCAGTGTCATGGATCCGTCTAGAATTGAATGGGAGGGCCGCTGGGTACAAGATTTTGGGGTGCTGCCCGAAGTAGCGGGTGTTTCGTTTCATTTACTTGGTTTCAGTTTGGTTTTGGAACCTTTCGATGACGATGACTCCCTGTAATCACAAAAAACTACCCATGAGATCAGCGCATCCTGAAAAAGATGTTAATCGACGCACTGTGGAGAAATTGTGTTCTTCATGATGGTGAGTTTCCCACCAGATGCAGCGTCTACCATCTGCCTCTCGATGGATTTCCCAATTTTAGCAGAAAGGGACTGAGAGAAGGGCTTCAATCTTCCATTCAATAGCGATAAGCAGGTTGGGCTCACCTGTTGCACCTTGGCCTGCTTTACAAGACTGGCTTTCTTGGGTGCAATAGCCCTCTGGCCTTTCTTGGTGTTACTCGCTGCCTTGTGTGCGTGACGGGCATTAGGCCCCTTCATCTGCAGCCCTTTTGTCTTCCCTTGTACCATGATGAAAGATCGTATCGTCGTCGGTCCAGTTAGAGTTGAGCTATTTGCGATGGCGCTTGAGAAAAGCAGTCACGTGCAACCAACCAAATCCCGCCATTCACCGAACAGGGTTCCTCATCATCGTCCACAGCGAGCTCCCCTTTTGTCGAGTTGGTGAGGAATGCAGGCCGTCAAACCCAGTGCATTGCGCATGCAGCGCATAGCTCGTCTCGGAAAGGTATGTCGCTCTCTGGTGCACTTTAAAAGCCTGGCTCGCTGAACGCACCTTCAATTTGACAGCGGGCCTACCATGACCTTACCACTCTTCCATCCCAGAAACCAGTAGTCGCGCATGGTCCTCCAGGATACAGTGCAGTATCGGGTCATACTGTTACAGTCTTTGGCTCTACGGGCTTCCTCGGTCGTTACCTCGTGTCAAAGCTCGGTCAGTTCCCAATGCGTTCCGGTTGCCATTCGACGCGCTCAACTGTGGATTATTCCCCTCTCTAGGCAAAGTTGGTACTCAAGTCGTTACCCCATACCGTGACGAGGATGAGGCCAGGCACTTGAAGCTGATGGGAGACCTCGGTCAAATCGTCCGAATGGTACGCTTTTCAGCTCGCGGAAGTTCTGTACCTCTACCTGTACTAACCACGAAACTAGGAATGGGACATCCGCGACGAGAAATCCATCGCCGAATGCCTCCGCCACTCCGATACCGTCTACAACCTCGTTGGCAGAGACTATCCCACAAAGTACGGGCATTTCCAATCCATTTCGACTGTCATATAAACTTGACCCTTTTTTTACAGGAATTTTAACTATGAAGACGTGCACATCGCAGGCCCCGAGCGCATAGCTCGCATTGCTGCAGAAAACGGTGTCTCTCGTTTCATCCAAGTCTCCCACTTGAACGCCGACGTCAACTCGCCCTCCAAGTTCTACGCAACCAAGGCTGAGGGTGAAAACCGCGTCCGGGAGATTTACCCCGACGCGACTTTCATCCGCCCTTCGGCAATGTATGGCGCCGAGGATAAATTCCTCAACAACATGGCCAGTAAGTATTTGTTGATCACTTGCATGAAGTTGTGCTTATTCTCTCTATAGTCTGGTCAATTTGGTGGAAACTGAACAACGCGGAGACGACGGTCCGACCAGTCCATGTAGGTGTTTTATTACGAGCGTTCCGCTGTCTTTACGAATGTTCTACCTGACAGGTCCTGGATGTCGCTCAAGCACTTTCCAATCTGCTCAACCTTCCTAAAGTTTCTGGAGTTGTCAACCTTCCTGGGCCCTCGACGTTGACATACCAATACCTCTTGGATTTGGTGTCCACCGTTACCTTGCGACCACCTTCCAAGGCTCCAACAGTGCCCAAGGCTGTCGCCGAAGCTATTGCCTCGGTCGGAAAGACTGTCTGGTGGCCTGCTTTGAGCCCCGATGAAGTCGCCCGCCGATTCATTAATGACTCGGAGGTTGCAGGAGATTGGAGCACGGTTGGTATGGCCGAGCCATCTGAGATTGAGGATCATGCTATCACTTACCTCCGACGATACCGCTCATCGTAAGTCTTTTGTCTTAACATTGGCACTGCCTAAACTCACCCTGTCGTTAGTGCCAACTATGTTCGCCCCGTTGAGTTCCCACCTCGTCCAGTCCTTACTGCTTCCGCTGTAAGTCCACCGCAGTTCTTTCCAAGTGGAGGCAGAACTTGACAATTTGGCAGGAGTAGACCGGTCGTTCAATAGAGTAGCTTATGAATAGATTGTTCTGACTCACACTGAGTCTTCCGCGTAATATTGATTCAACGTGGAAAGCGACAACATAAACTGAGGCACATAATCAAAATGAACTACTACTTTTGGTGTCGTAAAGTCGCGAAGCGTGTTAGCCGTCTTCCGGAGTGGTGGGTGCGCAGTGCATACGCAGTGCAGACATATTATATGAAAATATGAGTAGAAAGACAATCAAAGCGTCTATGAGTATAAGAGTCCAGACTAGAAACCAGGAGGAACGACGCCTCTTGGAGGCTGCTGGGGGTCTGGAATTGAGGGTCCACCGGCGAGCATCTGTAGAGGAACAACGTATTGAGTGGGTGAAACGAAAAAATGGGAAGATTCGGACAGACCTGAGCTCCCTGTTGCTGTTCCAACATTTCCCGTTCGTGCGCGGCGAGTTTTGCGTCATCTTCGAGCACCAGCGCAAGAGGTAGCACCACGAGGAGTGCTGACGTGGTGACGATCCACACGAGATTTCCAACGACCTTGCCCGTTTTCTTCACGGCTGAGGCTGTTTTGGAAACCTTGGAGGAGATGGAGTGACGTGTGGAGGGCGGGACAATGTCGACGAGGGCGGCGACGCGGTCGAAGAGGGACTCGTCGACGGAGGCGTCGGACTCTACGGAGGAGAGGGAGTCCGTCGAGCCAGTCCTGGAAGAGGAGGTACTGGCATAGGGAGAGTTTTGCTGCTCGTCCTTTTCCTCGACAATTTCGACCTTGACCATGATGACGAGCAGAGACAGGAAATAAAAAAAATAAATAATATTTGAAATGCGGATTTTCTGATTTGGATATGTTCTCGGTGCCGAACGGTTAGTGGACGGCACAGCCATTGTTGGCGGGGTGTTGCCGCTTCGGGCCCGTGTGGCAGGTCCCTTGTCGCTTACCAGGTTTGCGTTTGCTTGGCCTGAGGAATCTATTCCATGTATATATACATCTCGCTCTATCATTTCTAGTTCTCCCTCTCTCCCCATCTATGGACCACAATATCCACTACCAGGGGCCCCAAGCCGCCCAGCCCCTCCAGCCAGGTTCGGCCCCGTACAGTGCCTCTGCCCTCGTCGTCTGTCTGACGCCCACAAAGGCCTTGTTTTGCCAACACAGTCTGTCCAGAATCAAATCCACGAGCTCGCAAAGTCGCTCCCGCCCCCGCGGAAGCAAAATACCGCCTGTGATGCTTGCAGGTGCGGTGCTTCCGACCACCTCCTTTCGATGCCTCGTTCAATCTGACAGTGCATCAGGTCCAGGAAAGTTAAGTGCAACAGGCTCCAGGGTCAGGACAAGGTGCCGTATATTCCCCCCTTTCTTTCCATTCCGTGTGTCCACTCATGTTCCCCCTTTTTCCGTGTGCAGTGTCAAGTAAGGCCTGATCCCTCCTCCTCGATCAGCTTCCATTCTAACTCTGCATGCAACCCGCTAGCATTGTCTGTCCAAAAATTATCCCTGCACGTCCGTAATCTGTGCTCTCTTTCTGGGAACAGGGCAGTGACATTCTTGCAGGCACCATATTCAACAAGCCACGAGTGAGAAGAAGCGGAGTGCGACCCTCTCGCGAAGACCAAGAAATCTTAGCTCTGGCCACAGGTTTGTCCAACCCCTTCGATCCCAATATCCCGTTCCCAACGTGGATCCACGTCTTTATTGACATTTCCCGATTCATCTGTGTTCTGGACTCACTCAATTGATTTTTTCCAGCGCCCTTGCGTCCAAATAGTGCGTGTTCATTCTTCCTCCATCAGAAGGCCCTTTGTGAACAATAACTACCTCTGGTAGCTCGTCTCCGGAACAGTCGCTACCATACCCGCTTACCCCCACTATCCCCCAAGTGCCTCTCAATGTCAGGTTCGGGTTCCAACCGCACATCACCCCGTCAACACCAACGCGGGAGGTTTTATTATATCTCTTCGCTCCCCCTGAGAGGTATGCTCCCGATCTCCGTCTTGTAATGATGCTTACCGACTGTCTCTAGAACAATGGACGGCACGCCGTTCTCTCTAAACCGACTCAAGTCCCCTTACGATGCTTGGGGAGAATTGGCCTCAAAATTGGAACATGAAACTTTTAGAGCTGAGTAAGTTCTTAAATGAAACATCTTATCTTGATTGGCACATGTTGCTACGCCACACAAACCATTCCTTCCTGGACGGTAATTGATGACTATCTGGGATACATGGCTGTTGTCCTCCTCCCACCCTTCTAACCTCCATTGACCAGCTTTGATGCCGCTCGCTGACTGAAAACTCCAGGTTTGCACTAGATCTCGTGGAAGTCTTCTTCCAGATTGTGCACACTCGCCTTCCCCTCCTTAATCCCGAGGAATTCCGTAATCGTTTGGGCCTTCAACCGTCAAGCCTCCCTTCGGACGAGCGTCCGCTCCATCCCGCCCTCGTAGCAACGGTGTTGGCATGGGGCACCAAGTTTTCCGAACATGATTTACTCGTCGCTGACAGGAAGCGGCCAGGGGGTCAGAGTTTCCTCGCTAAAACCCTTATTGACCGAGCACGGGATCTTGCAGAGGCGTTGAGAGTGCACCGTGTTCCTTCTACTGAACACGTCGTTATCTCGCTGCTTATTGAACCTTTACAGAGCCGTAAGTACTATGGTGTGATTTTTTGGCTGTGAACCCTCAGTACTCATCCCATTCTCGCAGAAAATCCGGATGACCAGAACGGTAAGCTCGTATTTATCAAAATTTTCTCATGGATCTCATTAATGCTGGTTAATGTATTCTTTTCAAGGCTATCAGGGGTTCTGGCTGACGTCTGCAACCCGGCATCTCCTTCAGCTCGGAGTAAGTCATCCAGTCATTCATGCTCGCTTCCTCCGAAGTTACGGTTCATCCGCCTCCCGCTGCCAACTTTACTGACTATAATCTCCTCAATGCTTAGATCAATCATAAGTCAAAATTGGCCGACATACAGGATCCGGAAAATCGTGGAACTATCATTTTTGCCTGGTGGATGACGTGCCTGTGCGATGCTTATGCCTCAGCGTACTACCGCCGGAAACCGATCCTAGATGATGAAGACTACGACATAGACTTCTACACAGCAGGTCCCGTAAGCGAGGAAGGTAGTGATGGGCAAAACCCAGGGCCATCTCCACGAGAACAGTTAGAGGTACGTTGTTTGCTTCTCGATCGCGTTCTTATAAATTGATGATTATTTGCAGTTCTTGGTACGTTTTAGGCATTTGTTTTGCCCCAAAGACTACACTGAAACATCTGTCAGGGTTACTACCGAGCGGCACATTCACTCGCGCGAACAGCGCGTCAGATCTCCCGCAAGTTATGGAAACCGGCAGTGGATTCTGATGGGGTACCCTTTGAAACTCTCCTTACGTTCAGTAACGCACTGTCTGAATGGCGAGATGAGTATCTCAGCAGCGTTGGCGTTCCCGCTAACTATTCTGGAACATGGGATTTCGTATCTGTAAGAATGTCCAACTGCTCCCGATAACGCGCCCACTGAACTCCGAATCCAGGCGGTCTCCTCGTGTGCAAGCGATGCTACTTATCATGTCATGTGGATTATTCTGTTTAACGCTCTGGATGATTTCGGGATCAGGGAACTGAATGGATCGCCAAGTCCACCTCCCAATATCTCGCAGATCGATGCGGTTAAGCGAAAGGTGGTCGAAGAAGCACTTCATGGTGCACTGCGGATAGCAGGGCTGGTAAGNTTTTTTTTTTCATCCTTGCACGTTCCAGGAGAAAGAACCCTGATGCATGTTTTCCAGGCTGGTGTTTTGACTTCGAATGGATATCTTCGCCTCGATCCCGCAGTGATGCATGTCAGTTGCATACAGGCCGGAACTTTCCTCGCTCGACTTGGGCGGCCAGAGGTGACAAATTGCATCGCGGGACTTGAACAGTACAGCTACTCTTATGAAGAAGCAGGGGAGCAGGCACGGGAGATGCGGAAATTGTATGAAGCGGTTAGGAACGGTGAAAGCGAGCTCAACCACATGGAATCTGTCACACCGAGAATGGTGGGGCCGCAGTCAGTACCCCAGATGGATCAGCCACACCAACATGAAGCACCATCGACAGGCCACGGTCATGGATCTATGATGCAACAAGACGCTCCTTCCCAACCTAACGGAAACGTGAGTTCTATGCTACCCATTCTCGAACCCCCTATTCCCATATCTAATGTGATATGCAGGGCTATTCACACAATGAACCCTATTCGGTCTACGGACGATGAGCAAGGAAGACACTACGCCCCCACGTTCGTGGCTCGCTTTCAATTGAATACCAAGCCCCCTACCTTCCCGATGTCGACTGTATTTTTATAGCCAGTGCCCGCAGCCAGCCGATCTATGAAACCATTTGTCGCGTGTTATCATTCATGCTTTCTTGCGTCTTTAATTTCCTTCTGCCGCCGTCTTCTTCTCGTTCCTTCGACTGAACTTGTACCATATCCGTTCGCCTTCTCGATAAGGCAGAAGATACCTTGCTTTTCGTATGTTTGCGCAGTTTTCCGTGCTATGTTGCTGTGACGAGATGCTTGCTTTTCGGTCGCTTATCGTCATCAGATTCTTTGTCACCCTCCTCATCCTCTTCCTCTCTCGATGGACACTTCTTACTCGGTCGCTTTGCTTTCCCTTCCTGCTGTAGCTCGTTGGTTGGTGTCGATAACGTGGTATGCTATCGAAATGTGATACTCCGGAAGCGATGACGAAATCAAGACGTCGATAATGCAATACTACCTTGCGCATCGGACACAAAGCCTAGTCAAACTCTACTGTGCCATTGACATAATCTGTATGTCATGATACCGAAGTATATTCGAATCCATGGGACCCCTCGGGAAGGTCACGCCCTCGTCGGTGCAGAGCACAGCCGAAGAACTAAAGGGTACATACTATTACTCTGGGTTCTGTGGAGGGTAAACCGTATGTCACCGGTCTGTCTGTCATGCATGCATGCGCGCAATCTGTTATCTCTGCAGCAGCAGCAGCAAGGGGGGTCCAGCTTAATCAAGTTCCATGTCCAACGGTGCGATTCAAGAGGCCAGAATCAATTACCTTGCTGCGAAAAGGCCCAAATACGAGTTTGAAACGCTGAAACGCCAAAACGCCCCCCCCGATTGCACGGAGTGCCTTTCGGACCTTGATGATAACTCGTTGCCGTAGCGCTTCTAGATCTACGGGCAGGGGGCTTTGTTGAACCGGTGACTTCAAGAGACCCGGGGCGGCACCCCACGACGCCACACTGAGCGCTCAAAAGGCTTTTTTTTTTCTTTGGGAACTTTCAGGGTGGCGAAAGCTAGATACGAGATTGAAGTGCAGTCTAGGCAAGGCCTTCGAATTTCTGATTCTGTAAATTATATTTGTGTCCAAGGGAATGGAATTACTGTCTCCTAGCTCGTGCCCCTCCCGCTTTTTCTGATTTTTCTTGTGGAGGGTTGACAACACGACTTCAATATGATGGTGCGATCAGAGAACCACGACAAAACAGGGTCTTCGTTTAACGCCGTTTCAAGCTGCTGGGGTTGGACCATATGACCCACGTAAAGAAAAAAAAGAAGAAAAAAAAAAATTGTGCCGAGTCCCCAACAGCGAGGAGAACTTGGCAGCGGGTAGGCTTGATTGTCCTCGTCGGACTACGTCGGACCAAGGTCAATCGAGTGGGTCAGGTTGCAGACTTCCCTGAATCTGAGTACTGTCGAAGATCCCGATAGAGCTTCGTGGCGGCGCTATAACCGTCTCTAGCCCGTCAAAGATGGTTGGAGGTTTTTTTTAATGTACAGGCGTAGTTTGGGTGCAGTAAGTGATTCTTTAAGTTTAACCCTCACTGTCGCGCCGACGGATGCCCGGCCAGGAGTAAGTACCTCTCTACCAATGTCGTGACTCTCGGTAGGTAAAAATTGGAAGAGTCGATATGGATGCACAATAACGATAACCAAAAAATTAAAGTTTGGGACCTAATGTGAATACGCAAAAAAGATAAGATTTTGGGACGTGACTGAAGAGCGAGAAATGAAGGTGAGACTCGGAGCAAGAAGTGTACCAGTTGGTCATGTGTGTGGACGCCGCGCCGCAGCACAATAGAGGGAGGAAAATTTCTGAGGTTCAAACACATTGGCATGCGTAAAAGATACAGTCATAGTGCATAGATAATGTACAGGTGTGCTACCGTCCGTCGGTTATGTGCAAGCGCATTTCGAGAGCCCATAATGTTGTCGATGAAACACTGACAAACCAACTTGCAAAGATGCGTAGATGGAGTTGTCATTAAAATATGTAGGATGCAGTTGTCTGTATGATGCAGATGTAGAAATAGAACGCCCCTAGAAGAACACAACAATATACAAAAGACCGGAGAGTAGATAAGACCATTAAATAATTGTGGTTCACTGCGGTCACAACGGAGAAAAAAGGAAGAGGTAGGGGTAGCACGCGGAGGTAGGGGGAGGCCAGGGACGGTGCGATCGCAGGAGACCACTTTTGGATCGCACCGAATCCAATATGCAGTCGAGGAAAGACCGAGCACTGAGAATCGGGTGGTGCGAAGGAAGCGGGCGAACCTAGTCTCTGGTGAAGGGTACACCGCTCGCGTACTGGAACAGAGCATGTTTCACGGTCGTTAGCGTGTCCCGCTCGTGATTCTTGATAATCGGCTGCTCTAGGGCGTCGAGGAAGAACATGAGAGTGTTGATGGCCTCCTCCGCCACTGCGACGGTTGGTACTTCGGGATCGTTGGGCAACGGCGGGTAGACGAGGTAAGGAGGAGGTTGCTCTTCATCTCCAATCATCGAGGATTGAGGATCATCAGTGTTGGTTAACTGTAGGGGTGGATTAACACGTTCCGATGACCATTCGGCTCCCTGATCATTGAGGCGTTGGAGTGACGGTCGCCCACTGTCGCCGCGCTCCCCAGGTCTCGATGTTTCTGAATCGGGCGAATCAGCCAGAATCAAGGATTCGCTGGAGGAGCTCCCTGATGAGGATGGAGTGGGGTAGGGGTTCGAAGAAGGCGGAACTAGGAGAGGGAGAGTGGTGGCTGATTGGAATCCATTGAGGCCAGGATTGGGGTTCTGGCTAACTGGAGCATTCTTGACGCCCTGAGTCCATTTCCCCGATCTGATTCCATGTCGATGCTTGAAGTTTTCGATCCAGCCGGAGCTCGCTTTGAACTTGTCTTCGGAGATGCGGAGGGTCTTTGCGATTTCGAGAGCCCGAGACCGGACGAGGGAATCGCTGATGGAGGTATCGTTGTCGATGCACTCTTGCAGCCATCTGCGCATAACTTCTTCGAGTTCTGGGAACTTTGACGGTCTGAAGTTTGAACAAAGGAATTAGCGCCACGTTTTTCCTTTGACAAAGGAAAAGTGGATATACCTATTCTTCGAATGGGTTTCCGCGCTATCGTCCACGTTCAACCAATAATTCTTGTGTTTGAGAATCTTGCTGACGGTGGATCGTTCGATTCCATACTGCTCAGCAATGTCCTCCTGGCGAGCATTCTGGTGCTGGAGGTGATACTGGCAGATGCGTTTCTTCGCTTGGGAGTCGAGCTTCTTCTTGGTGTGTTTCTTGACGCCCCGTTTCCCGGCGGTGGGGGGCAAAGAGTCTCCGGGGAAGGGATATTGGCCCATGGAGCTGGGAGAGCCCGATGCTCTGTTGCTGAGGGCGGGAGACGGGGGCCTGCCGTCTAGATGTGTCGGACCGCGATAATCGTTGTACGCCATGTATGGCGAGCATATCGAGCCAGGAGTAGCAGGCTGGTACGGCGACTGCATCTGCACACCGTCCATGTTGGGGGGAATGGTGAGAGACAGCGGAGGCATTAAGTCGCCGCGCGCATCGAGCGGAGTTCCTGGACGCGAAATATCGTCCTGATCGACCTAAATGGAAATAACACACAAAGAAACATGATTCGTAAATAGCAGAAAGGGCAGGGTGAGGACGGGCTCTCTGACCTCGTCAAGCTGCGAATCCGATATCGAGTGCCTGCGCCCGTGCTTGTAGCTGATGGAGAGCTGGCGGGTGCGGGAGTTGCGGACAGGGCCGAGGAGGGCTGCGCGGGGAGAGAAGTCTCCACTCAGACCCTCCGGAGGGGTAGAGGCGCCGGAGGAGTTGGAGGAGTAGTCCAGCTGGGAAGGCAGCCTGGGGCCTGGGGAGGGCACGGAGGGGGANCGGAGACGGGTAGCTCTGGTCNTGGCGGACGCTGGTTGGTATACATCGNAAGGCAGCTGGACTCTGCCATATGCGGAGGCTGCCTGGGGAGATATGGTGTAGTTTGGATAGATCCAGTTCTCGTCGCAGGCAGAGAGGGCTGCAGCGGCGGCGGACGACGTCTGGCTGGNACATCTGTCCGGACGGTATTCTGGCCTGTAGCAGGGGTATGCGGCGTTAGCGACGACCTCCATGGGGAACAGCTGGCGGGGGATTGGGAGCAGGAGGGGGGGTCGGAGGGGAGCCGGGGCTTTATAAGACGCACCTTGTATATTATTAGTGGAGAGGGACTCGTAGAGCCTCAACACGCCGCTTTCCATTTGCGGTTGTTGGTCCCAAGTTTGCGTTCAAAGGCTCAGGCTCCTGGGCACCTCGATTTTCGATGCTCGCCCGGGGGCAATACGAATCGAATCCAAATCGAATCGTAAATCTATCATACGCCTGCCACACGCGGCTCTCGTCTGGCACCTTCTACTCCAACTACGTCCATTGGGTGCCACCTAATTTCCAGGGGTCTCCAGATTCAATCTCTCTTGTTTTGCTTCCGCCAACATCTCTGTTCATATGTCGACAAACGGCGCGGGTTGCCCTCTCGTTTCAGGGCCAGTCAGTCGGTAACAACACGGGTTTCGTCCTCCCGAGCAGCCCACCTCCAACCATCTATCTATACTTCTATCAGTGCACCCATGACCCCAGGCTATCGAACAATTTGCCGACATCGCTTCAGATGTCGCCCTGTCCAGCGTCTTCTCGTTTTGTTTTACCAATTTAACGGCGCCGTGGTATTTCCATCCGGCGAGGGCAACAGTTCCTGGTTCCATCATCCGCCAAAGACAGTCCAGATACACAGTACAAAGGTCACGTTGGTCAGCGGCCCCGGTTGCAGGTCCCGGACAAGCGCTGGCCTGTATCCACTGTTTTAGCCCGCAATATCCCTTTTTGGACAGTCCCCGTGAGATCCTCTTCTGTCCCTCAATGGTCAACCTGCCCCAGCCCCCTCAGTCCACCGTCCAGACAAGCTTTCGAACATACCTCAATTATCAAGTGCGTGCTGAGTGTCTGGTAACACTCTATCATGGCGATCAGCGTTCTCAGCATTCGCCCTTCCCCAATCGCCCTACATCCATCGGCCTCGTGGTCCAGAACTCGTTGCGGCGACTACTTTTTTCAGATCTCTGGCAAAAACAGCATTGCGGATGCACCCCCTGCACTCGTGTACGACGAATTTCGCGGCTTTAGACCACCTTTTAGACCGGACACGTAAGGCCTTTTGGGGTGTTTTGGGGTTGCATCTCGAATGTTCCCAATATCCGCCAGTTCGCTGGGTCGGACAGAAAACAGCTGATGTGAGTAACCAATATGTTTTAGTAGTATTCCCGGGGCGTCCGTAGAGGCGACTTCTTGGCAATCGATGAGCTATGGGCTCCCCTCCTGCTAACTAAGCCTTCTCCCCGACGATAGATATCTTCTCCGGTTCTCCCTCTCACGTTCGTCTTCCTCAGGACTCCCCGAAGTTAACCAACACGTGAAGAAGTCCCTGTATTATGCCTGTCGATGGAATAACAGCTCGCTTCTTGTCGTCAGAGCATCCATAGCTTACGCTTCTGCAATAAGGAAAGCTCAGAGTGAAGTCCAACATGAGGTTAGATTGCACTCACACGACGTTCAGGCCAGGAGAGTTTCCGGGGTGCACTTGCCGGATATACTACATCGATTGAGATCTATCGTCGGCGGAATTACTCCCTCTAAATACGTAGTGAGCTCACTCTCCCTTACCCGCTATATTGGACTTTCGCTCCTGTTTTAACTTCTTGGGAGCACCAGTGACTCAGTAAGAAATTATCGTGGCTATTTTGAAGCTTCATATTAGCGAGAGAACCTACTCATTAGCGATGGATCACTCTTTGCAACTAAAGGTAATCGACTTTCTGGGTCATCTCTGGGCATGTCCAAAGAAGGCATGTTGGGCCCATGGGTTCCAGCAACATGGTGCATACGAATCAGAGATCGGTAGAAATGACATTTCTATTGCACCTTCTCCCGCAATGCCTGACCGCTGGCCCAGGAGTGTGTAACCTGATGTAAACCAGGAATCTGGCTCTATCATTGCGACAATTGAATGGCTGCATTAAAATGACATGCTCACGCGCAGCGTTCATCGTCTATTCTGACGACCTACATCTGTCTACGCCAGTCGGGTTCAGGACGTGGCGCAACCGACTGTTGAATATGTGGCGCTTCGGATAAAAAAAGCGTCGTGGAGTAGAAATCTGGGGTCGTTAATGCGTCGGCCGTTGTCGGACGGAGTGCATGACGATGTCACAGTCGCGGGAGGCTTCACTGACTAACTAACGACAGCCCATCTATTCTAGAACGGCAGAGCTATTATGAGGTCGTATGATTTCATTTATTTACTTGTATTGTGACTATAGAGACATATCTTCGAACTTGACGCACCGCCTTAGCGCATTTGGGTGATAACAGCTTGCTTCACTCAATGAACCAGTGAACCTTGGTCTCGAATTCAAATTGCGCTATCCAACGTGACCCAAAGACAGCTTTCGAAGATAAGGTGAAATTAGACGGCCATTCGTCGATGTCAAGGTGCAAGCCCGTGTAAAGAGTCCCCAGAACAGATAACATTTGGTTCTCCCGTTACAAGCCAGCTATGGCTAATACTCGCGGTCCAATCACTCCTGCCACTACAATGTCGTATCAATGACGGAAGAACATGTGTTTGAACGATTACACCATGGACGTTCTGGAAGTGAGGCCAAGGGTCGCATTACCATCGGATATCGGAAATTGCTCAAACGTTCCAAAGCTCCTGAGGATGATCTCGAGGGAGAAGAATATCATGTTCACTGCCGCTGGCATCAGATATGCTTTCCCCCGCCCGTTCCATAAAAGGCAACAAATGATCACGATCGAAGTGCTGCGGCACTGCTGCCGCCGGAACCAGAGCCTTTCGCGGGGTCGGAGATTGCCTATTTTGGAACTCGCCTATTTTTGCCAAGCCGACACTTCGACGACCTTGGAGGCATGAACTCGAGCGGGCGGGGCCAACTCTCCTTCATCTATCCTCCGCCTGCACCATCCCGTGATACGAGGCTCATCTTAGCAATCTATTGCTAAGGCGTACAGCCGATATGATGCTCCGTGCTGTGCGCACGGCGTATATCGGAAAACTTTGACTCGGTATCGGGGTGAAACGGGCCCAGGGTCAACAAGGCGGAACAAGGTTAATGAGGTATATAAAGGCGGTTACGGTAGGAATGGAGGCCGCAGACAATCAAATCTCTTCCAGTAAACATGCTGAGGACTACTGTTCTACGCTCCTCGACGATGCAATCGATGCATCGTCCACCTATCGCCCTATTACTGGGTCGTGCATCGACCACAGTCTTCCAACCCCTCGCAACTCGGAATGTTTCATCTACTATTGCCCGACGCGCAGCATTATCTACTGCTGCAAAGGAAGCGGGTAAACCTGCTGCTTCTCGAAACCAAGGTGCGTGATTCTGTGTTCTAGACCCTTTGCACGCGTTGAAGCTAAAGTCTTGGATGTGAATAGTTTCAGCTAATGCCTCAGAAACTCAGAATGAGAAGCACGATGCTCTAACAACCCCGACTGCTGCCAGCACGGTTCCGACCATGGTCCGCGGAGACTGGGTACTTTTCCATCCAGTCTATTCTTCCGAAGAGTTAAAGTCAGTCGAGGTGAGCACTATTTCGTATAATTATCACATCGTTACATATACTAAGTGGCGATCAATGAACAGGTCCTTCACCAGGCGCCGAAGAACTTGGCAGACAAGGTTGCAGCTGGTCTCGTAAAACTAGCTCGCGCCGGGTTCGATCTCGTCTCGGGGTACAAGCACAAACCTCTTCCTCCCGATTACAAGCAATGGCCTATTCAGAAATTGAGGGACGAAGGATACATCCTCGACGATAAGGCATGGCTGCTCGTAAGTTTTGACATCATGATGCCGTTACTCGTGTTAATTACTTTGGTTACCCCTTCTAGAGGATCCTTTTCCTTGAGAGCATTGCGGGCGTACCTGGCATGGTTGCGGCCACTCTGCGTCACCTTCAAAGCTTGCGGCTTATGGTAGGCGTTGCGCTCGTTGCTACCATCGTACGATGAGCTTACTGAAAAATTTCTCAGCGTCGCGACAGTGGATGGATTCATACGTGCTTGGAGGAGGCTGAAAATGAGCGTATGCACCTCATGTAAGTGCTCTGGCTTTTCTCAAAGTGGCCTTAACTCAACAATTATTCATATGAAGGACGTTCATGACCCTTCGTAAACCATCATTACCCTTCCGAGCTCTTATTCTTGGAGCTCAGGGTGTCTTCTACAACCTCTTCTGTATGTTTTCAATCATTAACCTGGCTTGAAGAGACCCTGATTCCCTTCTAGTCCTCTCATACATAGTTTCCCCCAAGACGTGCCACCGATTCGTTGGTTACCTCGAAGAAGAGGCAGTCTATACTTAGTGAGCACTTCGTTTCCCTTCTACTATCAGCTGATTCTGACCCTGTGCAGCACGAAATGTATCAAGGACCTCGAGGACGGCCTAATTCCCGAATGGTAAGCCGAGCATGCAAACTCAGCACATATGAAAAGACAACTCATCGGTGTGATTATAGGACTAATATGCCTGCACCGGAGATATCCATCGATTATTGGCGTCTCCCTCAGGACGCAAAGATGATCGACGTCATTTACGCTGTTCGATCCGACGAGACCACCCACCGATTCGTTAATCACAGTCTCGCGAACCTGAACCCTTCAAATGATGTGAATCCTTTCGCTCTCCGTGAGCCCGACATGCACACCAAGGGCAAGCAAATTGCGTAAGTGTCTGTCATTCTCGACAGTAATGGGAAGACGTCTAACAGGGATCACGTCACAGCTTTGAACGAGATGAGGCGGAAGCATATGTGCAAGAATCGCACAAACTTTTGGGAAAGAAATAATTGATCCCTTCCTTCATTTGATTTCTCCTGGACGGATGGATTTATGGAATCGTGACCGTCAACAACCTGCAATTCTCGGAAACATGAGCCTTGACTTGACCCATGACAGTGCCACCAGTGTTTATAATGTTTATTTATTCATTTAGCATACGCTCATTAGACTATTTACCTGTATACAATAGTGCATAGATGTCCGGATACCATCGGTTTGTCTTTCAATGACATTGATTCCCAATAGACCGTGAAATCTTACTCTGCGGCTGTGTCCGACTGATGGAGGTACTGGGGAGCAATGGGGAGCTCGGCGCTTGCGTGTCGGAGGTCACCCAATTGGGATATGATGCGGTCTATTTTTGGAGACGCCATTCTGTCATCAGCCAGTGACGCTAGCAACTCTTCCTCACGCCAATGGCACTCTAAGTCTGCGTGTCGACCCTCTCTGGTCATGGCTTCCACCTCTCAACTTCATCTCTCAGTCAATAGTGCTGGCCCTAGTGGCTGGCGAAGCGCCAGCAGTGCCGTTACCCGCGAGGAGAATGGCCAGCATGAGGCCCACCCTACTAGACGGGTATTCATAGGCCCAATGCCGGAGAAGGTGATATCACACATCGAGAACGAGGTCAAGAAGAAGAAGGAGAATACGGGTGTGATTACCCTAACCCAGCTGGAGGACGAGGCACCTGACAAAGTCGAAGATGTCATGAAGGTGGTGAAGAATCACGCGAAACGTTTCGTGGAACATTACCGATCGGACAGGCGTCGTGGAGAAGACGGGGACGGGGAGAGCAAGACTGGGAGCAGAATCAAACGGAAGAAGACCTGTGACGACGTGGAAGACGCGGAGAGCCATGTCTTGTCATATGAAACCGAGAATTGGGACGACGACTATGACGAGCAGAATCTCGCAGAAGAGCTGATTCAGAGATGGAGGGAGAGCGAATGGGGCCAAGCCTGGAAAAACCGACGCAAGAGAAAGGACAAATCCACCACTAGCCGCTGGATTGGCGGAAGCTTCGAAATCGGTTGTCTTTTGGGTGTCAACCTGCTGAACCCACCTACACGACCGGAGCAGGGTCCCAGCTCGTCCGTGGTGTCTGTACAAGCTCTAGCAGCCAATCCCTCAGCCTCGAGAAGCGTACAGAATCTCGGGACGCCGTTGCCCATGACACCCAGTGGACAGTCCAACGTCGACTCCAAGACAGGTCTCTTAGCCGTTCCAGGGAGGTCGGCCCATTCGGACAGCCCTGAAACCAACTTCAAGGACAAAGGGAAACAACGCCAGGTGCATTACGCTGTACCCGCTTCTCCAGAGATTGGTTCCGAAAGTCCGGCCCCTCCTCCGGTTCCACCACTAGAGGTTCTGTCCCGAACGGAAAGCGCCCTGGATCCTACAAGTAGTCAGGCGGCAATGCTTTCCCCAGTAATGCCCTCAGCTGGCTTACAATGGGGAGATATTGTGATGCGAGGTGATTGCCTCTCTCCAGCTGGATCTCGATAGTTTGTGTCTGACTAGCTTAGAGACAGAATGCTGGTGCGGGTGGCATACACCAAACAAGGAGCTATCAACGCAAAGTTTGACGATTCAATTCACCGGACCACCAGAGATTTGCAATATGAAGACTGGGCCGAATTCATGGTTGTATGGAGGAGAGATCTCATCGAACTCTACGAAGACGATGTAAGCGTAAACTTCTTTCATTCACCTACCGCCGGTAGAGCTGACTTGCGGGAATGCAGAAACTTCCTGGCAGGGAAATGTTTAGTGGCCGGAAGCATCTGGCGTATCTGGTCCCGCTTAAGTCGCCGCGCACGAATTTGTCCTTGTACTCGTTCGTGGACTTGACATTCTGCATCACCTGCCCTCCTACGTCGACAAGGACATTCACAGGGCCGCGCCCGATTTTCAGTCGTGAAAAAGAAGGCATCAACATCTTTATCTTCAAGCACAAGAGCCGATCCAGGGCGTGGGACTGGACTTGGCAACTCTGGTGCGTCTCCAGGGTATTTTCGTCGAGTACAAGAACCTCATCGCCTTGTATTTGGTGTTTCAAAGGCGACATCTAGGGGGTCAGGTACCTCCGACTATCGAGGTGCACAACCCGCGCCTAAATAGTACAGTAACGATCGACATACCATATCGGTTGCAGATCGACAATCAGGAACTTTATGCCGTGTTCACGCCAGATAATATCGTTGAACTCTGCATGAACTCCTTGCGTTCTGTCCCCGATTGGTTCGCTCTTGTTGAAAGAGAACTCACCGAACAGGGGAAAAGACTGGAGCTTTGTTGGCGCAGAGATGCGCATCTAGACTGGCTGTGGCTGGACGAGGACATATATGGCAAGACGAGACCATGGGCCATCTTAGCCGGATTAGCAGTGAAGCAGGTACGTTGATCGTTGGAAATGGATCTCGTCCAGGCTGACCCAAGATTCCAGTCCTCTCGACCCGCTGCTTTGGAGATCCGATTGACTTCCCATGCCCCGACGCACTATCATCTCAAGGGTGGCGCTGTAAATGACGAGCCACCATCAATCGAAGGATATGTCGAGCGCGTCAAACCAAACACCCAACTCAAGCAATCCCTCTATCTCTCAACACACATGGGGCTTTTGTTCATTAATCATCTGAACGAGGCGTACCCACCTTCTCCCCCAGGTTTGGCCCTGACGACGCAAGACTTGGATTCTTGGGTTAAGAGTCTCCGCAAATCGGAAATTCATCGGGGTGCCAACCAAGTAATGCATGCAGCAGGTGTGATTAACCTGAGGTCTATCGTTGCGGTAAGAAGGGCATCTGTGCCTGTTCCGCCAACCACGCACACGGAGAAGGACCCGGGTTCAGACGACAACGCTTGGTTTAAGGTGTGGTCGCAGCAAGAGCAGCCCACTCTGGATGATGACGAAGATTTGGGGGGCGAAGTTTACCTCCTTCAACGCCAGGACAAAACACTTGTGCGGGTGCGAAGGTGTTTCGAGTTATTGCTGAACACCGGCAATGTGATACGCTTCGAGGTGAGTGCGTCATCCTCATGTTGGAGTGCCAGTGTGAGCTGATTTCGTGTCAGACGTATTCTCGCCGGTTCGCCTTGGAATGGGTGAATCGATTGCGGCTTCTAGTTGGCTATTGGAAGCACAAGAAGCGTGTCGATGCGAAGGATGAAATCGACCTGGCACAGGCTCGGAGACCTCGTTTGACACCGCAGACTCGGGTTTGCCAGGAAGAGGACTTCCCTCCGGAGCCCCCAGCAGATATGTCCGCACCATATCCTGCCATGGAGAACCTGTATAACTGGTGCATCATCGAGGGCTGCAGCCCAATCACCAAAGCGACTAAATTGCATATGAGGAAAGGGCTGAGAGGGCCGTACAAGTGAGTTGGATCCTGCTTCGTGGTTATGCAAATACTAAGCTCGCCCCGAAGACTGTTTTACGTGGCGATTGTTGCAGGCCATCTAGTGCGATTCCGTGTAAAGCCAGGCTCCTCTCTGCACAATGCGGCAAAGCAAAGGATCAGCCTACTCGACGCCTACGTGCTCTCGGGGTATTTCGCAGCCATGAACCTACCGAAAGGCGAATTCATGGCGAACGCGGCTGCCGCACCAAGACGATACGTAGACGGCCTCGAAACGGACGACCGCGACGAGGACATGCTCTTTATGCTCTGGTATCGTCCGCATCCGGCTGCGACAGACGCTGAGAAGGCGCCAACTGCAGCTGCCCTTCCTAACAAGTCGGTTCCAAACTTATCAGGAAAGCACAAGATGGTTGTGTTACGGACCCGGAGTCGAATTGAACGGGATGCCTGGTGCTGGGCGCTGACCACAGAGATCGAGAGGATTTCTCGGGTTCAGACTGAACGAGAGCAGAAGTTGAGGGATGCTGGGAAGGTTATTGACTTGACTAAATAGATGGATTATTGGAATGTCTGGGATCATCTCTATAGAATTAAGTACGCTATGCGGGACTACTAGTTTACTTCTTTGGTTTCTTAACACTGTGGAATATTGGATTAATGGATGAAGACGGCGGGCGATTGACCGGAGCACGTACCCATATTTACTACGAGACTTGGCACGACCAACAACTCCACTGAAGTCCAGAGCACCACGGACAAGTTTATAACTAGAAAAGACAGACGTTAGCCATCGCTGTGAACCGCCGGCGAAGGGATTCAACTAGACTTACCCCACACCGGGAAGATCCTTCGTTCTGCCTCCACGAACAAGAACCACACTGTGTTCTTGCAAATTGTGACCTTCACCTTGAATGTAGGCCATGAGGGATTCTCCAGTCGTCAACTTGACACGGGCGACCTTTCGCTTGGCCGAGTTGGGCTTCTTGGGTTTGGCAATAATAAGCCTAGTGACGACACCCTTCCTCTGGGGACAGTTCTCGAGCAGAGGAGACTTGACACCCTCGGACTTTTTGGGCTTCCTCTTGGCTCGCATAGACTGGTTGATGGTGCGCATAGCGGTCGGAGTCGGGTGGAAGAAGCGCTGCTGTTGTAGTTGCTGGAGGGTGGAGGGCAGCGAGAGCCTTTGGTGGGCCTGCTGGGGGGCCAGCTGCCGTGCCAGCACCGGAGCCCATGTCGAGCGGGACGTCCGAGACACGGCTCGGAACGCAGACAGCATTGAGGGCGACGACAGAGAGTGACCTGAGCTGGTTGTGAGAGACAGCGCTGACCGGACGGAGGAAAACAGTCAGGTCAGAGTTTGGTTCAGAGGCTGATGCCAAACAATACGAACGCGTCGCGATTTTAGACGCGCTTAACCTGTCAGCTCTCATACATCAACCAGAATGCCGGCAGCCAGCAGCTCTCGTCGCAAAGCCAGGAGGCAGAACTCGGAGGATATAGAAATGGACAGGTCTACCCAAGGCCAGGTGGACGATGTCGAAAGCGACGAGGATGCACCTCGCCAATCTGGCAAACGCAGCGGGAAACAGGCCGCCAAGTCCAGTACGAAAAAACCTCAAGTTCAAGAATATGAGAGAGAGGACGCGGCCGATGAAGATCAAGAAAGCGACGACGAGAGGATCGATGTCAGTAACTTCACTGACCAGCCGATAACCAAAGCCAACGCCCAATTTATACACGGGATGGCTAGCGACTGGACCAACTGCGACAAAGTCATTCGGCAAAATTGGAATCTTATGAATGACATTGGCATTGCTCTTGCGGATGCCGCAGAGGGGGACGACTCGGAGCCAGAGGTACGCTCTACGCGCGTTACAAGGTTCAACCCCTGACTTCTCATCGTACTAGGAAATCGCAGAACTCGACATAATCATGCGAGAAGCAATCGATATTAGCGCCAAATTCCAGAACCACAGCAAAGTCCTAGATGATATCTATCAAAGAGTGTCTCGAGGTGAAGAAATCGTGAGTGCTTCCTGCATTGAAAATACTGGTATGCTCAACCAAACGATACAGTCCGACGCCATGGATAGATACTTTAGCGGTGTGAAGAGCGAAAATAGGGAGTATAAGAAGAAGACTTCTCGCCAGAAGTACGCCAAGGTACAAGAGTATATCGACTTTAGGACCGGGATCTGGGATGCTACGCACCCCGACACCCCAATGCCTCCTCTTACAAACTTCATCAAGAAAGGTCCGGACAGTTGCTGGTCTTGCTACATTGTCACTGACGGCTTCAACAGAAGAGGGAGATGACAGCGACGACGACGACGAACTGGAGATTGGAGGGCAAACACAAGATTACAAGTGCCCAATCACTTTGACCCTCCTCGTCAACCCCCTGACCTCGTAAGATTTTCTCTTTCTCCCTCCGGCTCCGGAACGCTCACGATATACAGGACCTCTTGCGGTCATTCATACTCTGCGGAGGCAATCAGGGCTTCGTTCCGAGGTCCCGGGTCTATTCCATGCCCAGCTGCAGGCTGCCGACAGCGAATTACCCTTGCTCTGTTGAAGCCTAACAATGATTTGGCTAAAAGAGTCAAGGCTTACGAACGTCGTATTGCTCGACAAGATGAACATAGCGACGCTGAAGAAGTCATAGACTAATATCTCGGCGACCGGCGCCTACACTACTCACCACTTCTAATTGTACTGAAATGCCGACCCCAATATGTGCATAGCAACTTCTTCCGACTGCAAACACTTGGAATTCTTGTGGATCTCAACATCAAATTTATAAGCCTTCCTTGTCGGGCAAGAATATTTGAATTACAAGAAATAAAGACAGGACGATCTACGCGGTTTCACTAGTCTGTATCCATTCTGCCACTCTCTCGGTTTTCCCGATCTGCCTTTTCCTGGATTGCCCTCAAGAATGGGACAATCCCAATACCGGCCTCTGCTGGCAAACCAAGTTGCCGCACAAAGTCACCCAGGAGACCTGTCCTCAAGGCCTGGTCGAAACTCGCTACAGCTGATCTGAATTGTGGAGAACTATCGAAACACAGGACGTCAGTCGAAAAGTGTATTGCTTCGAAAAGGGCGTAACTACGTACTGGATAACGCTCTGCAACACTTCTGCAGAAGGCTCAACCGGTAGATCTGGTGGTAAATATGGAAAGAGTGTTGGTACGAGTTCTGGGTGACTTTGAAAGAGGGGCACGAGATTTGCGGGGGTCAGAATGTCTACCAGCGACAAGTCTGTATATCATCAGCAGAGTGAGATGAGATAAAAAGCCAAGATAAAAAGTTAACGAGAACTTGCCGGACGCAGATTGCAGGGCAGCGGCATTCGAGCCACCTGCCCTGAGAAGGTTCTGCAACGCTTCAAGCTGCTCGGGCGTTGCTTGGAATCCGGTGGAAGGAGCTCTAAGGAATCCCAATGTGTCAAGGAACACCAAGGAACGGTAAAGCGGGTGCGACATACTTACGAGGATGCCTGGGATGTGGAAGCAGGAACCGCTGATGAGCTACCAGCGGAAGAGCCCCACACGAGGTCGTAGTCGGGGTCTTGGAGAACGCCGTTTACGTTGTTGGCGAACTCTTCATCTCTGCTGGACGATGCGTCCTAATGACATATATTATTCCACTTTGGTATTTCACCCTGAGTGGTGCGCCGTACCTGCATCCAGAACTATAAGAGATTTTGTAAGCGACAGCTAATGAGACAGGAGGAATTGAAACACACAAAGTGCCTTTGATTGGACGAGGAGAACTTGAGGACATACACCCGCCCGGCGCTAGATTGGCTAACTTTGCTGAAGGTCGCATCGGTAGGGAACAAGATAAGATCCTGCAAAGCAAATGTTAGTATAGTCGATGTATATATAAACTATGTGAAAAGCACCTCTTCAATATTATTGGTATCTCTGTTCTTCCAGATGAAATGCAGCAGTCCATCCTCCCCGTTGGTCAACAGAACAGCACCCTTTGCTGGATCGGCCACCACAGAGTTGGTGTCCCCTGTTCTGAAGGCTCTTCCAGCCTTGAAGGCGAGCAAAGTATCTGGCGTGACCGTTGCTGGCATATTTGCGAGGCGATGGGTGTTGTTGAACGTTGAACTTGGAAGAAATCAAGACCTCTCGACGCGACGCGTCATGCTGCTTTAGGAGGATTCAATCTCCGCCTTGGATCAGTTAGCCGTCAATTGCCATCACTGCCGTCATTCTTCAACCTCGACGACGACGGCAACCATGGAGTTTGACAATTTCGTCGCTGAGGACTCCCCTGGATGGGGCGTTACATCTCCGAAAACTGGGGACATTGTCAGAGACGCAATCAAGAAGGAGAAGGTTCTCAAGTGAGGGGATATTCTGTTGCGGTCCTTGTATGGATCCTCATTGACCGCATGCGATTCAGGGAAATTCTATCATACCAGGAAGACCTTCGCGGTGAGCATTGTAAAGACCCCTTTCATATCTGCTCAATACTTATGCACCGATAGCTATGCTGTCCAAGGTGGATGCAGTCCAAAAGGAGGTGGACAAATTGGTCTCTGGAAACGAAACCCTTCAAATGTACATCGATAATTTGACTGTGCAAATGGCTAAACGGCGATGACAATCCCACATTTCGTTCGCGGATACCCCAAGTGACATGAAGTTCTATTAACCTCAGATATAATAGAAGTACATCTGTGAACAACAACAGCTCACGAAAACGAAGTGATTACGACCACTGGGAAATGAATGTGAAACATGAAGAACGAAATGAAGCCAAGACTACAGATAAGACGAGAACCCGAATGTAGCGAAAGGAATAATTTAATGGCTTTTGGCTGCGAGCCACTGCAGAACAATATCCCTTAAGAGATGTTAGACCTCGAACGCTCTAGATTGTTTGGAGTACTCACAGGTTGTGCTGGCTCTTCATAGAACACTGCAGAACAATGACGATGTCAACTCAAGAAGACCGCCGATAGCGAGAGAATGACTCACAGAATAGCACTAATTGGGTGGGGTCTGATCAGCAAGGGAGAAGTCGAAGCAACACCGATACACTCACGGAAACAGGTCTATCTGATATCTTGTCTAGCTGCCTGTTGAAAGTGGACGGGTCAGTCGCTGCGGAGTGCTTTGCTCAGAAGACTGCGCAACTTACAGTTCTTTGATAAGATCCTTGACCGTGGCATGACCGGAAAGGTCATTCTTATTGCCGAGCTATAGCGTTCTTAGGAACCCGCTAGTACTGACCAAGAGATACCAGTACATACCACGAGCAGAGGTACTCCAGTAAGAGTAGGATGGCTGAGCAGTTGGTGAAGCTCAAACCGAGCGGTATTGAACTTCTCATGCTGTTAACGGGACCATATGAGCCTTTGCGCGAATGCAAGTGTATGTCGACCTACATCGACAGCGTCCACTACGTATCTGAGAGGGGCGTAAGTGATGGACGACGGCAGATGGCAGGCGGAACGGTACTCACACAACTGCATCAACCCCGTTGCAGTAGCGCTCCCACATTGAACGGAATTTCGGTTGACCTGCAATCATACGCGCATGTTGGCACACCAGTGATCTAGCGGCGAGAGCGCGATCTGCACACCTGCTACATCCCAGACCTTGAGCGTAACATTGCCCTTCCTGATCTTGCGAAAGTTGAAGGCTACGGTTGGCACAACGTCTTCGCTCCACTAATGACGTTGGGCATCGAGCTTGAGCCATGCGAGCCTCCGGGGTGATCTGGCCGACTCACCTGCCCAGAGGTGATAACATTCACGAAAGAGGTCTTTCCTGACGCCTGCAATGTGATTAGACCAAGGGTGGAGGTCGATGTGGGCACTGGCAACGGACCTGGAGACCGACGACGGCTACCTCTGCCTGTTTGGAGAAGAAAAGGCTGTCCCTGCGATGAGCACTGCGCTGAAGACACGAGCTCCAACACTCACCCAGTAAACCACAAGAAGAGAGAGCCAAAAAAGCCCATCGCTAGCGGGTGTTGAGGGGAGAGAGCAACGGTGAGATCATTGAATATTCCAATGTTCGGCAACCCAAAAATGGATTCCGTGACGGCCGATCAAATATTTTCCAGTTTCTCTACCCAGCGCTCATGGGCAAGGCATGCTCAGTTCTGCCCATCGTCCTCTTCGCCATCTCCTCGTCTCTACTGCTGTCCGGAATGCCTCGCACGATGCCCTCTCGATTGTAGTCCCACCACTGCATACGCTGCCCAAGCACCACAAGCCACGTCGTCCCGCTACTCCGAAGTCCGGGAACGATGGACCGCCCCGTGCTTTGAAGGCGCACAAGAAACCGAAGAACTCGTCCAGCTGGCTATACTCCCTGTCTCCGGAAACCCGCAGTTTTCTACAGCAGGCAGAGCCACGGCCATACAAGCCGCAGTCGTTCAAAAAGAAAAAGAAGAAAAAGGCGCCTGCTGGCAGTCCTCCTGCAGCTGCTGCGTCGGAGACGGCTGCGGGCACCGGCTTGGTGAAAGAGAAATGGGTTCAAACTACTTGGAAAGATCGTACGTGTCCCTTACTGAGCTTCCGTTCCGGTGCTGAACCAATAAAACTAAAACCCGCAGACTTGACTCCGGTAGTACCACCGGGAACCGGGAATGCAAAGCGCAAGGAGAAGTCGGCTCCTTCAAAACTCAAACAGAAGTTGGCCTCCAAGGACAAACCGCGACCTCCGCACATTCTGGTCCCGAAGCAAGAGGTGCAGGGCACATTGGTCACCAGCGAAGGGGCCGTACTCGAAGGTATTTTGTTCCCGTTGTACGACTTTTGCTTTTCTAATCCTGCAGTCTAGATGTATTCCCCTCTTATGAGCGGCCACCAATCGCCACTCTCTCTCATGGCCTTGAGAGGGTCCTCTTCAAGTAAGAAAAACCTTCCGAGTGGATACCGATTGCGTTGTTCTGACGTCCGTTTCCAGTCCTGGGGTCCACTGGCTGCAGGATCCTCGTTCAAGAGTGTACAATTTCACTCCATGGCTCCAGACAGTGCCAAAAGTGTCCGACTTTGACTTTGACCGAATTCCAGCTTTCGTCCCAAGCTCAAGGGATCAGGTAAGTGCTTGTCTGGCCCGACCATGGAATCTCGTTTCATGCCCATTCCACCAGGACCTTCGATCACTAGCCGAGCGGGAAAACAGGTCATTTGCAGGTTCTACTTCTTCACTGTCCGGGATTCTGTCCCATTGCTATTTCCTCGTCTCGGAAGACAAGGAGGTGGACACGTCCATTCTATCGCACGACTTCCGGAATTTGGTTTGTCGGCCATTCACAATTTGTGGTATTGGCACTGAAATTCTCCTTCTACAGTCAAAGAAGTTTTCTCCAGCTCAAAGATGGCCTGCTATGGTCACTCTGAACTACAAGGATGGAGTCCACACCATTGACTCCGACAAGTCGCCGTTCGACATGCCAGAGAAGACTATTCTAACTTGGCTAGTAAGCGATACTTTTTCTATGTATAAGAGATCTTTGGAGCTCATTGTTGGTAGGGAACACTTTTGGAAAGATTCCTGACAATGCCGCAAAAAGATTTCTCTGAGCTGCTCAAAGCGTCGCCGCTTGTCACCGACCGTCGCAACGAACGCGAAGCATACCGATACGCAAAGGTGTGTGTACTCTGTCCTACTGCAAGGCTGTCCGCTTACGGGTGTAGTCCGAGAACTTTGTACTTAGGTCACAACTAGACTGCTACGATCCTCGGCTACCGGGGACTGGAGTTTTTGATATCAAGACGCGTGCTTGCGTGCCAATCCGCCTCGACGTTCTTAATTACGAGGTTCGCGGCATCCCGCTTGGATCTAGAGACACATTGTGCTGAACTGTGAACAGGAACACAAGGGCTATACCATCAAGAAGGCCCATGGCGAACTAGAAAGTTTCGAGAAAGAATACTACGATTTAATTAGATCTGCTTTCCTTAAATATAGGTGAGCAGCCTCCCTAGAACCTTTCTCTTCCTTTCTAATATTCCGTCTCGCAACACCTCAAGTTTCCAAGTCCGCATTGGTAATATGGACGGAGTAATTGTGGCCTATCATAATACGGAAACACTATTTGGTTTCCAGTATATTCCCCTCTCAGAGATGGACGAGCGGCTATTTGGACCAGGAGAAGGGGTGGGGGACAAGGTGTTCGAGAAGTGCGTGGGGCTGATGGAGCAGGTAGTGGGTGAGGTCGCAAACTGTTTCCCGGGACAGGTATGTTACCCTGTTTTCCTGCTCGTGTGACCATGCTCATTCTGATACCTGCAATTTAGAGTTCTAGGGCAACATTCTTCACGAAGGAGGATACTGCGGCAATGTATGTATGGGTTGAACCACTGGAGTGGGACGGGGAACCAGAACAGAAACCAATTGAACAACTCCGAGTCGAGGTCAAGTCGTACATTGGCGAAGATCCGGTGCCCGGATTCCGCGCAGTTACGAATGCAGCGAACCCTGACACCCCCTGTACGTATCTCTTGGCCTTCCGTTTTCCGCATGATGTATCTGACAAAGGTTCAGGGTCTATGCAATACAAGATCCAGCGCCTCGATGTCAAGCCCGACGTTGCTCGCAAGAAATTGACCGCAGTTCAGGAGAAGATACTCAAGACGTACCTCATTCCTTCTGGAATCGAGCCCGAAAATCTGGAAGAATACTGGCAAACTCTTGGGCACGGAACTAAACCGGAGAGCGTGGAAGGCGCCGCGGCGGCCTTTGACCCCTCCCTGTTTACTGCTCCGCCCCAGTTCATTCAGAAACTTAGGGAGTTGTCAAGAAAGGGGAAAGAGGAGAAAATCCAAATGCTTGAGAAATACAAGGACGTGCCTGTATCTGTGCTTGGGCAGTCGACATAGTAGATTCTCAAATAGACTTTATCGTGTCCCGCGGCGGCGGCGTATGGAGGTCATGGGCGGGTCTGGTTTCCCCTGATAAGACTTGTTCCGCGCGAGATATATCATGAGATCAAAACAAAATCTCCTCTCTCCTGCTTTTCGTCCCCCTCCTCAACCACTCAGCGCGACATCGAGGACCGTCCCGCTGAATTACGGCATAAATGGTCACTTATTCATGCCAAGGCGATTTCATATATCCTGACTGATTCTATTTTTCGCAGAGCGATCCAACGAAAACACAGGATTTCACTCAGGTAAGCCCCATTCACTTTCTCCCACAACCCGCCATCATCGCAACCACTATGAGCAACGACGACGCCGGCAGAGAAAAAAGGAAGAGCTGGGTGGGCAAACTCACTCGACCAAGCAGCTCCGGCGGGGGTCGTTCTGGCTCCTCGTCGCGGCCTGGATCGTCGAGCAGCAGCAGTGGCTTGAGCTTTCCTTTCTCGAAGCACAACGGCAGTGGCAGCAGGTCCAGTGCGTCGCCCGCCACTGGTCTGGCGACTCCAGTGGAGGGCCAGGAGCTCGACCTTACCGTCCAACGGCCACCGGTTGTCACACACCACAGCTCCGACTCCATGAAGCCATCGCCGGCGTCGAGCAAGCCGTCGTCCATCTCCCGCAACCAATCTTTTGACTCTCCTCCTGTTTCGGCCCCCGCCACCCCCAGACGACGGTCCTCGACGAACCTGATACTGAGTGCTTTTTCTCCACAGGAATTGAAGAATCATCTGAATGATCTCGAACGAACGCAGTCCGGCAGCGCGAAACCCGAGTCATCGCGGCACTCGACGTCGCTTGGCAAATCTATCTCCTCCATGATGTCCGGGTTGTCCCTCTCACGTACGAACACAAGGGACAGCACGGATGACCGCCGTGGGCGGTCGATGTTCACTGGGAAGCGTTGGTCGTCGTCGTCGCAAGCTCCCCCGGATCACGACGACGGGAGCAGGAGCAGGTCTCGTGCACGTTCGCAGTCTCCCTTTGTCCTCAAACGATGGCGCACGCGCGAGTCCTCCCCTCCCATTGGAAGGGTAGCCCTCAACCAGTCGGATGCAGAATTATCAGAGGCCGAATCTACCGTTCATTCTCGGTCTGCCTTCACGGAGGATGTGGATGATGGGCAGGATGGTGGGGAATTGTCGGACGAGGGGACTGAAGACTCTTCCAGCGACGAAGAGGATATCTTTGACCCTATCACTGAACGCAACACCGAGCAGAATGCTTTGATTGCCCCCGTTGCCGCTGAGCATGCGTTGCCGGAGGTCGAGGATGCGGACCCCGTTGGGGAGGGTGTCAATGTGATCGTGCCTCCCGAACCATACTTCCCCAGCTCTCTCAATACGCTGGACTCGACGGCTCGAGGCAAGCGTAACCCTCGCCGGCGCAAGTCTATGCGCACCCATGAGCCTCTTCCTCTCAACACTTCTCGGCCCGTCTTCCAACGGGACCGGTGCACCATTACGATCACTCAGGGTGACCCAGACACGAAGTTGGACGAATTGAATAGGAAGCGAAGGCGTTATGTTGTGGCCAGCGATCTTAGTGAAGAGAGTCGTTATGCGGTAGAGTGGGGTATTGGTACGGTTCTCAGAGACGGCGATGAGATGTTGCTCGTCAGCGTGGTCGAGAATGAGTCGCGTCGTAAGTAAATTTCTATTGCTCAACATTCATTCGCTCATGTTGTTTCATTCCGTCTCCCTAGTCGATCCCCAAATCCCGAACAAAGCTGACCGCACCGCGAAGCTTCGAAGTCAGCAGGAGGTCAGTCTGCGTCTCCTCGTTTTAGTGCAGTCATGTTGACGTGAGCCTTTAGCGACAAGGAATGGCGTATATATTGGCTCGCCAAGTTACCAGCTTACTGCAAAGGACTAGGCTGAACGTCACTGTCGCGTGTCAAGCTTGGCATGCAAAGAATGCGCGTCATATTCTGTTGGGTATGAAATATATTGCATCATGGAGCCAGGATCATAGCTGAAAAGGGTCCTAGATATCGTTGACTATACCGAACCAACTATGCTTGTCGTCGGCTCCCGAGGTCTTAGCCATCTCAATGGGTAAGTCAGAATGAGCGGTGTTTTGTGTCCCCGGGTTTTGACCATTCCCACTAGAATTCTCTTGGGTTCCACTTCGCACTATCTCATTGAGGTATGCCAATGCTACCTGTCTTCTGTCTAATCGTGTCTTATTGACTCGTTACGTTCTAGAAATGCTCTGTACCCGTCATGGTGGCTCGTCGCCGCCTCAAGCGTCCTCCTCGCAAAGCAGCTCACTTGTCGACTTCCCGCACTCGCGTCAAGCTCGCAGAAGCTGGCATCGATCGTGTTGCCGGAAAGGTCGACGAAGACGTTCACGCCATGCGGGACGAACTGCACAAGGAAGACCAAAGGCGAACTGGGGGTCCCGGAAGTAGAGATGGCCTGCGCAACTATACATCGGCTGGTGACGATGTCGCCGAAGATGTCGCCGAGGAAGACGAAGCGGAACAAGCAGATGCTGAAAATGAGGACGAGGAGCCCCAAATCACGATCCATGGGCCGTAGAGGTTTTTTTAGGAATGGGTTCAGTTATTCATTCATTATTTTTGAAGGGTTTGACATGGATATTTTTCAAATTCTTGGCGATTGACTGGGTCTCTCAGAAGTTAAAGTTAATGAGGATACATAGACGAATATCCGACGCGTAAAGTTTTTGTAATGTATAGTTATTATACACTTGTACCAGATGGACGAAGAAAAATCTACCACTTCCCTCTCCTCGCAGCTTTCCTCGCCTGGAGTGTACCCCGCCCACGACTGCCCCGGGCATCTTGTAGTTGGTTGAATTTTTTCTTTGCGTAACGCCTCGATTCTTCGTCTTCGACGAGTTCGTCGACGAGAGTGCGTTTCCGTTCCGCGCGGGTAAGGTTCTCGGATGAAGCAGTGTCGAATGGCGTCTTAGTGTTGACAACAGTGCCGATCTGAAAGAACAAGTCCATGAAGGTGGAAGAGTAGAACAGACGAGAGATGGGAACCCACTGCAAAGTATTTGGGCAGCCCTTTGATACCCTTTCCTTCTCCTTCCTCCTTCTTGTAGAATCGTTTGGGATCTAGTTGGTTGCGAAGCCGCAGAGACTCGACTTCACGGTGCAAGCGAGGAAGGTCTGCCTCTGGCGGTGCAGGAAGGTCAAACCAGTCGGGTCCTGCAGTCAATTTTTTGAGCTGTAGAAGAGGATGGGGGTGAGACAAGTATTAAAAATAGATCGAAAGTGAACTGACAGCCTTTTTCTCCTTCTTCGTTAATGGCTTTCCAGATTTTGAAAGCTCGGGAGGCGGTGGTGGGGGCTGGGGTATTGAGAGGGACGATGTTTTTCTCTCAGCCTTTGTGACATCTGGATTTAGCTTCGAAGACGAGGCTTTTGGTTGGTCCAAATCGATGTATGGCGTAGGCAGGTTGGGGGTTAAGGAGGGAAGTGGAGTAGGGTCTGCTTCGAGGGTCAAAATTTCCTCTTCCTCCGGTGCGTTTTGTTGCTCTTCTTGCTGCCGTCTGAGAGCATTCTCTCGTGCTTTTTGTAAAAGCGAGTCAAGATATTCTTTTGTTATCTGTGGCTCGCTCTCAGAGTCTGAGTCGCTGCTAGATGCTGAAGACGAGGATTCGGAGTCTGAGGATGCATCAGACTCTGATTCCGAATGCGATAATTCTTCTTCAACTGGCTCTTCTGCAATCTATAAATTAGACATATAAGTCTTTTAAGAGACGAAAAAAAAAGTACCAATTGCCTTCCCCTTTCCCTTATCTGTGCTGAGAGCCATTTTTGACGTTGGAACGATGGCGGAGGAAGCGAAAACGCAGAGCCTGAGATTTCTTCAGTTGCCTTTTCGGGCGCCGGTGATTTTGTCGCGGGCGATCGTGACAGAACGCGTCCAACACTATGCTCCCGACTTCCACCAGACAGGGCCTCCGCCTTGCTTCTCGTATTTCGCGCTCAACAACACCTCGAGTGCTTAATCTGTATGCTCGAGCCTCGACGTCGGCGCCCAACTCTTCCAATCAGCCTCCACCAGAGCCACGAACGACCTCATTCGGATTCAGGACGGTACCGGAAGATGCAAAAGAGTCCATGGTGAAGGAGGTCTTCGACTCGGTCGCCTCCAACTATGACCTTATGAATGACGCGACGTCTTTTGGTGTCCACCGTCTGTGGAAAGACTCTTTCGTCTCTTCCCTCCGACCGGGCAGGAAAGGCCCGATGAAGTGTATTGACGTTGCCGGAGGAACTGGTGACATTGCCCTCCGAATTCTCGACCATGCACGAGAGACATACGCAGACCGGGAAACCACTGTCGATATTGCGGACATCAACGCTGAAATGTTGAAGGAGGGATTTAGGCGGTTCAAGAAGACTATGTATCATAACAGTACGTCCAGACAACCTTAATGCACTGTGCCAGAACTTATATGGCCTCTTCCAGCCCCTCAAATAGCTTTCCACGAGGCCAATGCCCAGGAAATGTCTGCCTTCGCGGACAATACCTATGACCTGTATACCATTGCATTTGGTATCCGTAACTGCACCTCCATACCAGCAGTCTTGAAGGAAGCTCATCGCATCCTGAAACCCGGAGGTACCTTTGCCTGTTTGGAATTCAGCAGGGTCGGCAACCCTTTGCTCAGCACGTATGTCGTCCTTGCGTTTTCCTTTTGGAGTTTGAGCGGTACTAACGAACGGAATAGCCTCTATGACCAATACTCATTCTCGGTCATCCCTCTCATGGGAACGATCCTTGCTGGGGACAGAGACTCTTACCAGTACCTTGTTGAGTCCATTCGCAAGTTCCCGCCCCAGGCGGAGTTCGCCCAGATGATTCGAGAAGCTGGTTTCGCGACTGGGAAGGACGAAGATGGAGGGGCCTGGACCGACTATTGGGGCGGTATTGCCAGCGTACACAAGGCTGTTAAACTATAGATCATGCATAGATAATTTATGTTATTTACTGCCCAAAGCATGTCTATGGTCTCGCGTAAACCATACAATATAGAGAGACGGGGTTATTTGGACGCGACCTAATTAGTTCCGCCTGGCGCGATCACTTCGCGTTTTGGGCACGATTTCTTGCCTTTGAACCACCACCATCATGGCTCCATCCAACTCTGGTCCTCCAATGCCTCCAGCGTCTGCCGACCTGGCGACGACATGGCAGTATCTAGAAGAGGGCGTCGACCACATCATGACCAAGCTACAGACAGGAGTCTCGTACTCCAAGGTATCGTCCCACTATGTTCACAGCTTAAGCGCTTCGTTTGACTCTGGATGCACAGTATATGTCGCTATACACCGTTGCGTACAACTACTGCACATCTTCCAAAATGCACGGATCGGAAGGTGGTATCGGGTTAGGCGGCAAATGTATGTGGTCTTGTGCTAGGCTGACCTACTCGTCTTCATGCTGACCATCCTGACATGGGTACAAAGCTGGAGCGAGCTTGATGGGCTCCGATCTCTACAACAACCTTACCAAGTATTTCGTCAATCATCTACAGGGTTTGCGTGAAGTTGGTATTGCGCGCAGTCCCATTGTTGCAGATATCTTATTATCCTTGGTATAGGTCGCAGAAACTCTGCAAGATGAGGCGCTTCTGAGATACTATGCCGCCGAATGGGACCGATACACGACTGGGGCGAACTATATCAATCGTCTCTTCACCTATTTGAACCGGCATTGGGTTCGAAGGGAAAGAGATGAAGGCCGGAAGAATGTCTACCCCGTTTACACTGTGCGTGTATTTGTCCATATGAGATCTTTCGTAACTAAATCAATTGCCATCTCATCAAAGTTGGCTCTGGTACAATGGAAAGCTTGCCTCTTCATACCTATACAACGGCAGCAAAAGCTGGCTGGTGCAATTCTCCGGCTGATAGAGAACCAAAGGAACGGCGAAGCCATTGAACAAGGCCTAGTCAAGAAAGTTGTTGATTCATTCGTCTCCCTCGGCTTGGACGAGACGGACACCAACAAAGCGTGTCTGGACGTCTACAAGGAGCATTTCGAGGGTCCCTTCATCGAAACCACTGAAACCTACTACAATCACGAATCGGAGTCGTTCATCGCATCCCACAGCGTGTCCGACTACCTTAAAAAGGCAGAAGAGAGGTTGAAAGAAGAAGAGGACCGCGTTGACCGATATCTGAACACTCAAACACGAAAACCACTGATCAGCAAATGCGAGGCAGTCCTCATTCGCGCTCACTCAGAGCTTATGTGGGACAGCTTCCAGAACCTCCTTGATTTCGACAAGGATGAAGATCTTCAACGGATGTATTCCTTGTTGTCTCGAATCCCTGAAGGTCTGGAGCCTCTGAGGAAGAAATTCGAAGAGCACGTTAAGAAGGCTGGCCTTGCGGCAGTATCAAGACTGGTTGGAGAGTCGGCTTCCCGTGGAGAGAGCGGCGATGCGGTGGAACCGAAGCCCTACGTGGATGCCCTTCTCGAGGTTCACAGGAAAAACTCGGACACTGTCACCCGCAGCTTCAGGGGAGAGGCAGGCTTCGTGGCGAGCTTGGACAAAGCTTGCAGAGATTTTATGAACCGAAATGCCGCTACAGGAACATCCAACTCCAAATCTCCCGAATTGCTCGCCAAACATACTGACCTGCTGTTGAGGAAGAGCAACAAAGTCGCGGAAGAGGGCGATCTGGAGGGCGCCTTGAACCGAGTGGTAAGCTTACACCCATCGAAAGTTGGTATCCTCTATTCAACTCACGCGTGCTTCTCTTCAGATGATTCTCTTCAAGTATCTCGAGGACAAGGATATCTTCCAGACCTTCTACACTACGAGGCTATCCAAGCGTCTGATTCACGGGGTATCGGCATCCGATGAAAGTGAAGCAAGTATGATCTCCAAACTGAAGGAAGCATGTGGTTTCGAGTATACAAACAAGCTACAGCGCATGTTCACTGGTATGAGGGTTTTTACTAACACTTGAGCTTTACTAACTATACTTGCTCAAAGATATGAGTCTAAGCAAGGACCTCACAGATCAGTTCAAGGCTCGAATGGAACAGACTCACGACGACATAGACATCAGCTTCAGCATCATGGTCCTCGGCACCAACTTCTGGCCCCTTAACCCACCCGGACATGACTTTATCATTCCCCAAGAAATGCAAGCAACTTATGACCGTTTCCAACGGTACTATCAGATGAAGCACTCGGGAAGGAAGCTCACCTGGTTGTGGAACTACTCAAAGAACGAGCTGCGGACGAATCACACCAACCAGAAGTATATCCTCATGACATCGACTTTCCAAACGGCCATTCTGCTCCAATTCAACCGGAACGACACACTCTCTCTCGAAGAGCTCCATATCGCAACGTCAATACCGAAGGACCACCTCGTTCAGGTGCTTGCGCTGCTAACGAAGGCCAAGGTGCTGGTTAGCGAAGAAGCGGGCCAATATGACTTGAATCCCAGTACGTTGTCCGAAATTTCGTAATGGTCGGTATGTTGACGCAGTCGCTCTCAGGCTTCAAGTCTAAGAAGATTCGGGTCAACTTGAACCAGCCTATTAAATCTGACACCAAGGCTGAATCGACGGAAGTTATGAAGACGGTTGATGAGGACCGCAAGTACGTCATCCAAGCGACTATCGTCAGGTACGGTGCCAGGGCTTTTCGTTTCCGCGATATGTATGGCTGATGTGCCTTTCGGCAACAGGATCATGAAGGCACGAAAGACGATGAAGAACCAAGCTCTGCTAGATGAGGTTATTTCTCAATTGACTCAACGGTTCACGCCGAAGGTGCCAGATATCAAGAAGGTGCGATCCCCTCAGTTTCTTCAGTGTGCGGGTGGTCGGGAAATAACGTGTTGTTTCAGGCCATTGATACCCTTCTCGAAAAAGATTACATCGAGCGAGTCGATGGCACCCGGGATACCTTTGCATACCTCGCATAACTTACTTCCTGGACTTTTGTTGTATTATCATCTTCGTTCTTCATGCACGGAATTGGGCCTACCTTCATACGAATTCAAATGCTCTTTCATCTTTAAAAGCCTGATCAGGCCCATGCAAGGCGTGGCGCTATTGAAAATGTGACGACGATGAGATGCTCCGAAGCTGGCCTGTGAAGAGCAGGATTAACTGCGGAAAAGAAGAGGGTTACTCGCACCGTCGCCGAACAGAGACAGCATGTCTCATTAAAAATTTCACCCTTGTTTACGGGGGATGGCTGCTGGGAGTGACCTTGTCCCTCGATATCGGTGGATGAACTGCCCCTCTGCCGAGATCATCCCGACACGAGATGAGAAGGTACACGAATCTCCAAGTTTTCCATCGAAGCCTGTCCGCTTCCGATGAGGACATTGCCATAAGAAAGACTAGCCTAAAACAGAGAGAATTCCTTTTGTCAGGGAAGACTGAAGATCAGTCAATTGATTAAACTGTCAGCAGAACTCTACACGGAACAAGATGCATAATTGAAGGAGTATAACAGCTCTCCCACCCTCCCGTAAGAGCATGTGTGAGGGATTCCCAAGGAGTGTCAGCTGCAGAAGGACGATCACGCTCTGAAACGTATGTGTATGTATATGGGCCAAGTAAAGGGGTTGATCAAAGGCGTTTACGGGAGTTTCAATTGTTTTTTGCAGCTCGTCTGTAGGGAGACGAGGAGCCTGGTCCACCGTGAAAGACGTATGTATGCACGCTGCGGCGTGCTGTAGAATTCTCTATCTTCTTCTATTGTGATTCCAGAACGAGATCCAGTGTTTCAACTGCCGCAGGTGTAGCAGTGTTGAACAAGTCTCCCCTTGTATCAGCTTCTAATCTCCGAGTCGGGGAGATGAGTTCTGTTCTGTTCGAGACACATGAAGCATGCGTATAGTGAGCCAGTCAGGGGAAAATAGAGGTGATGAGGTCAAGCAGGGGCTGATGATTCGATAGTCGTTTGAAATACAGCACCTAGCCACATTCCATTCCTAACGACATGCATGGACATCGCTCAGGAACGTTGGTTTCGCGCATTTTCATTGTCGTTGAGTGTTACAGATGAAGCCGGCGGTTTGCAGCGTGAGAGCTGGATAAAGTTGTTTGGACTCCCAAATGGGCTTTATGGCATCAATGAAGAAGTCGAGGTCGCCGTTGTCGTCGTCGTCCACGTTGTCGAGGGCGATCTGCACAACATCCAGCACACAGCGAGCCACTGCTGCTCCAGATTCCCACGGATACTCTTGCTATGTCGGCCTCGATCAACCTTCGCGACGGTCTCCTCGCAGCCCTCTCCAAACTACCAGGCGTTCGCGAATTCCACATCCATGTTCTCGTGTCGGCTCCCAGAAAAAGTTCATCCCTCTATCCCTATGCGAAGCCGCGACCCAAGGCCTATCTGCACGACGTAGTCGTCCTTTGCTCCGAGCAAGAAAATCCGGACGCACCGCGCGTTTTGGTGACCGCCATCGAAGCCAACGTATTCCATATCCCAGCGACCTCCAGCGCGGTGCTTTATGTCTCCAAAGTCGATTCTACGGGACAGAGCAAGGGCAAAGCACCGACCGCCACTCTCGTCCGCGCGTTGCTCGCCTACTATGCTGATCCAGCGACGCGTCCGGTAGATGCAGAGTACTTGTGGGTTCAGCTCTTCGCGCGTGCACAGGGCCAGTATCTCTTTCCGAACTCGGCGGAGTTCAGTGGGAAGCAGCCACTTACTGACGCGAAACTGTGCTCGTGGTGGAAACGCGTGCTGACCCAAACCATCGCGGACGTTGAAGCCAGAGCCGCGGACAAGGCGAAGGCAAAAGCCTTTTACATCCTACCGGGATACGACCAAGCGGAGGCGGAAGACTTGATCAGAGTCGCGTCGGCGACTACAGCACCGCTGAAAACGGGTATAACATGGCTCTACACCCACCCATATTCTCAGGAAGGCATACCGCTGCCCTGTCCACGAGACGCGGACGGTGAAAACCTGGGCACGTATATTCCGTGGTTCGACGACGATCCGAAGTCGCGTTTTATCGACGAGATTGCCCTGATTACGACGACGACGGAAGGAATTAAATCACCCTCCAAGAAGCGCGCCAGGACGGAGTCACACAGCGATGTGTCTTCAAGCAAACGACCTGAATCCGACAAATCAACGCGAAGCGAGAAAGAAGACAAACCGATGGGAGAGCTGAAGAAGGTCTCGGTTGACGAATTCTGGGAACGCATGTCATTCAGACAAGAATGCGTTGCTGGGGCAGTGACGGGCTTCTTCAGTGTCATCTTCTCCCCGGCATCCACAGGGAATCCAAAGGGAGGCGCCGCTCGGTCGAGCGTATCGCCTCTTGCTCCACAACCAGGTCAGGTTGCCCCCCAAATCATCAAGCGCGTTATGACTTCCCTTCTCACGGGAGTAGAGTTCTCTACTCGGGAAAAAGCCATACGCTCAACAGAGACGGTGGAGAGTGCGATCAAAGGACTCTGCGAAGGCATGGCGAGTGCCCCCGTTTCCACCCAGCCAGGCGTCGTGAAGAACCATTCAGGACATAAGACGCCAGAACGCGAACGCACCCCGCCGCCAGCCCTGCTCGCCCCCCCGAGCACCCCACCGCGACGCACTGGCAGGGCCGCCGTGGCGGAGGTATCGCCAAATCCGTTCCCCGATCCCGTCACGTCTCTGGACACATATCTTTCCTATATTTACGGCAGCGCTGCGGTGAGCATGCCCGTTGCAGACGAGGGCTCGAAACCCGCGGTGGCTGTTGCCCCGGTGACTGTGCTCACTGCGAGGAGAAAGAAGAAACGAGGGGACTGAGGACAAAAGATATGTATCGATAGGCGGTAGTAAATGTGTTGTGTATCCACCTCGTGTCTTTACAGATTTGCGTGCCTGCAGGCGTTGTAGTATTTAAAGGGGCCATGTTTGATGATCGAACCTGATTACGCGAAAGGGGAAGGATTTCTATTCGGAATTCCATTCAGGGTGCCTGCGACTTTTTAATTAACTCCCCTTGTTGACTTCCTCAGCCATCGCCGTCCTGCTGCCCTTGCTCATCGTCAACGACAACCATCAGACGCCCTTCGAGACTGTTGCCTCCGCTCGACTCGCTCCTTGCCTCCTCCTGGCGGCCACAGTCCTCTGACGACGACCCCATCACTGTCACCCGTTTCCGTCGCCATGTCAGTCAACCATGCCAGCATGACGACCCATGCGTCCCAGTCGTTACCGTCGTTCGCCCAGGCCTTTAGCAACCACTCCTTGAGCAATATCTCGCCAGGCAACAACGCCCTCCCGCCCATCCAGGCCCGCTCGTCGACCATGGACAAGCCGCCGCCCCAACGCTCGCCCCCACCCCGCACCCTGTCGCGTCCGTCCAGCGACGAGGACGTAGCAGCACGCACCGCAGGCAGGAAACGACCGCACAAAGATATCGTCTCAGGGTCGCGCGATGATGTCCCGTCAGAGTCTGAGTATGTCCTTTGTTTTTTGACTTGCGTTCCACCCGTCGACCCCCACTTCCCCTGCGTCTATTGATGAAGCGCCCTTTTTAGCCGCGCCTCTCCCAACGCTGTTCGGGTAAAGGAAGAAACCGATCTAGATATGCTGGCGACATCTTCTCCGCCACAAGAGTCCCAGAGGCCCGCCACTGAGCTGAGGCCACCGCCCCAGGACACTCTCGGCGCGCCTTCTCCGTCGAGCACAATGCCATCGCCGATGAAAAAGCGCCGGATGACCGTGACCGGGGCACCCCACGCACTGAATATCGATGTTCGCGTACCTCCAGCGGAGGCAAATTCGACTCCTATATCCCCGGTCGTGATGGGTTTCACTATCCAACGCGATAACCCGAAGGAGGTTGAACAGGTAAAATCGATGATAAGCGTGAAACAGAAGCAAAAAGCTCTGATTGAGCAACGACGAGGCAGCCTCGCTGGGCCCGCATCTTCAACTGCTGCACCACCGACATCAAGTGAAGTCGCGAAAGGACCGGCTGGTCCACTTCGGGGTGCTCGCCGCAGTCCCAGCGGGGGCGCTGGCACCCGACGACTCGCAACATCCTCCACCCCCTCCGGGACACAGCGGCCACCCAGTCCAAACGTGTCCACCTTTCAGATGCAGCAATCGATGCACCTGCCACATCAATCTGCTCACACTTTGCCACCTCCCCCAATCAGCTTTGCAAAGAGACGTGCAGCGCAGTTGGGAACAAAAAGGAAGCCAGCTGATATTGTGATCAGTCCCAGGGAACGGGAAAGCCCTGAGCAGTTCCAACCTTCTATTCAGAGTGCCCCACCAACTCAAGGCGCCTTTTATTCTGGAAGATATCCTACTATGGCTTTACCACGCTTGCCTAACGCCATGGCCGAAACTTCCACCGCAAAGAGGCCGATAGGCCACGTCCCTCCGACACCGACACGCCTTTCACAACATATGACCCACCCTCCTTCCATCCATGTTTCTGAAAGCACCCCACGCTCTCCCATGGCATCCGTCCCAATAGCATCAAGTCTCGTCCCTCCCACCCCAGCTTTCCATCAAACCGAGCACGCTAATGGAGACAAGGCCGCTTTCTTGGCTCCATTCGCCGCCTTTTACGATTCCTTAAACGACGCTAAGCAACTCAAGACATGGCTCGGCGAGCAGCTCCAACGATCCAACTCCCTCTTCCAGAATCTGTCGCACCAACAGGAGAAACTTCACGACACTATCGAAACCATGATGGAACGCAAGATGTCGGGAATTTATTCCGAGATGAATAGTCTCCGTCGGCGAGTGGTTGAGCTTGAAGAAGCCCTTCGGGATGCTAATGCTGGTCACCGCGGCGTCGACGCTGGTCCATTGTACCACACCAAGTCACTTCAGAATGGCTATGCTTCATCTTCCGGCCATCTCGCATCCGATTCATACCAGTTCCCCCCTCCGGCAGATCATTCAAGGTTACGCTCCGACTTATCATCGAGGGTCTCGTCCCCGCGGGGACATGAACGAGATGGACGTGGCATGCAGCACGAACCGGAGCGTGATTCTTCGGTTCCATTCGACTCTCGGAGGTCAACCGCTTCCGCCGTACGTTTGGAGCCACCTCGGTCGCACCACGATCCGTCATCGCTCCCGCCACCACACTCGCATTCCCGAATCTCTCACACAATGCACTCACCGCCTCTGAGGCATCGGGATAGTCCTCCTAGTCATTCTTTCTCGCAGAGTGCACCTGGGAAAGTCTCGAGGCTGGAACGTGAACGACCATCTTTGACGAGACAGCTTTCTCATGGAGGCTCGCAGGACCGAGATCGGGAACGCGACCATGAGGGTCGGGGAGGTGATGGCCGCAGGGACTCGATTGCAATGCCACCACCTGATCTCAGGATGGATGAGTCTTGAAGCTTTTTCGTCTTTCCTTCAACATCTTTTTCTTATTCCGCTATCTTGATGATTTGTAGGTGTAGGCTATATTTCTCCATACGTCATGCTTATGCCCTTCTCTTAGCATGTCGTTCTTTATTGCTCACTCTTTCTTATTAACTTATGCATATGACATCTTGGTGTATTTTCTAGCTGTCCGTCTGTTACTCAAGGACCCTTTGGCTGTCACGGCTCCTCCCCCACTCCGTCTGCTTGCCTTTGTCTCCATTGTGTAACATTGTTATCGATATCCCTGGATCAACCCGCAACGAACACTTCTTTTCGGAATGCTTGAATCGGCCTTTGCACGGTTATACATTTTATGACTCACCCCTTCCGTTCACTCTGGTCTTCTATCCTTTGACCATCGATCGTTCAACCAGCTCGCTTTCATCATACCATCCCCCTATCGTTCGACTAACCTCCGCACCCTTCTTCTACCATTTCATTCCTCTTTTTTCGATGCTGTTAGTCTTTGAACTGTAGCTTTACGGTGCCCACCTTTGTACATCCTTCCCACCAGCTTTCTCCCTTGTTCTCTCTCGATGCTTTCGATGTATTTGTTGTTGTGCAAGTATCTATACAATATACCCACCGTTTTTTTTTTTCCTTCGCTTTAATTTCTTGGCGTTGTTCCTGTTGAGGGATTAGATTATGGCATGGAGTAAAGTTAGGTCAGACTTGTGTGTAATTAAACCATGTCGGGCAGCGTCACTGGGACATGCTCTTTGTCATTCATTGCTGCTATTCTGTTTAAAGCATGCCCCGGTGTACCTTACTTTGTTCCTGGCTGACTCGCTCTATTCACTGATATCCATTCTTCAAATCCAAAGGGCTCAGTCTGAGTGCGTTTGACATCCTTTTCCAGGCCATGTGGGCGCTTATTACGACACTTGCTCATGCGGTGGCTGGAATTTGGCAAGGTGCCTACATCGAGAACAATGGCCACAAAGGTGTGCCTTGATTGCTTGACATTTCTCGTGTCCTCTAGTCATTGACGGGGAAGACGATTGGTCGAACAAGAATTAAGATGGCATTCTGCACCGGACCAGGGTTTTTCAATGCATCGAATCGAAGGTAGGTTGAGGAGCATGTGCAACCTGTAGCCGAATTCACCGACAGAAATTCTCAGGGGAAAAGAGAGTAAGCTTCATATGTACAGTCCCAAGAGACGAGATGAATTGCAGGCCTTGGCAGTCCGTGGCCTGTATTCCTGCTGGTCAAGGACCGAGAGGTTTCTGCCATTGGATATGGTGGAAACGAGTTGGAACGCTAAAAGCGTCTGAGAACAAAAGTAACCAAGTGCCGTTTTATAAGAATCCAATAACCACCTTCGCAAAACTCTTCTCTCCAAAAATATCTCCTTCTCGACTGACGGTCGCGACTCGTCCTAGTCTTGGAACGTGGTAGAATTGAGAGCACACGACCTCTGGATACTACTAATTACCTCGTTTTTAGAGAAGCGACACGTCGTATAGGCGAGCCGCCAAGCAAGCGAAAATCTGGGGTAAAGACACCTAAGGTCCGAAAAAAAATAAATCTAAGCGAGCATGCCTGCAGGCCTGCAGTCGGGTATGTAGGCACACCCCAAAACCTGGCGCGCAAAAAANCTTGCAATTGTATACACAGTCCGAACCTAATTCGACTCTTGATTGGCGGTGGAATATGGGGGTGGAGTTCTTTGGGTGTCCTAAAATTATCGCGAACTTGAGGTAGGAATTACTAGAAGAAAGGTTCGAGGCCTTCGAGACTATACTACGGGTAGCTGAGTTGAAACAGACTTGTCAAAGCAACCGGGCCTCAAAGTGGATTGCTATGGGTCCCAAGTCACAGCCGCGAGCACGGCCGTTGGACTTTGGATGTGCTACTTTGGCATGCCCTGGCTGCTTTTGGAAATGCAGTACCTGGACTTGACAGGTGGGTATGCACCCGCGTAGGATGGGTTGGGTCTTCTGCCCTCCTACTTTGATCCAAAGGCTATTGGATGCAGCCCCAAGTCAGTGCGATTCCACGGCTCCCCACCTTTTTGATGTCTGACGGGGGTTTGACATGACGAAATAGGCTCTTTGGATTGGTGCTTGATCACTTAACGGCGTTCTAGAGCTCATGTTCGCATCCCAGTTTGCCTGTCATGGCGAAGATCCGATGCAGAGGTGGGTGAGTTCGTCAGCCTCTCCTCGTCTTCTTTTCCTTCGCGGTCGGTCATTGGTGAGCATCTTCAGGGTCGAGTTGTTCACATAGGCTGAAATTCAATGGGATACGAGCGCGAGCCACGCTGGGGGTCCGATACCTGCTCAAATCCTAATGTTCGGCATCCTGGCTGCACGTGGACTGGAGCAATGGGCTAACAAAAGGGTTCCTACTGTCGACGAGTTAGTTCGTGATTAAACAAAAATTATCTGGGGTAGCAAAAGGAGATTTCGTTTTTTTCGAAATTAATTTTCGAAAGTAGTGCCATCCCGGTGTCTGGAAGAGCCGTCGTGGCGGGGCCGGTGCATGCCCGCCGCGAGGAGACAGGTAATCCGGAACGGACCTGGAGCGGAGGCGTGGGGAGAGGGGCAATCAGTTTGAGCAGTCGATAGCCAACGCACCAAACGCCTAGATTGAACTAGACGAACTGGCATTTAGTTGGTGCAGCAATGAAGCGCGCAGTGAGCGCGCGTCGGGATTTTCCCTAAAGGGGAGATCACTTTGGAAGGCGTGAGAACCTGGTGACAATTTGTGCTGGACGCGTTCCTCGCTGGCTCTGTCTTCCACTATGTTGTCCATTCCGCGCAAAATCGCGCCCATACCTGCCTTTGTGCGTGCATATGCAGGCAAATACCCTAGACCACGGCCTGGCACTGCAGAGCGACCACCGTTGAAGCACCGGGACCCATTATTGAACAGTCCAAATGCCACGGTGACACAACTCGAGGACGACAACCTGGTCTTCGTCCACCGCCCTCCACCCTCTGCAGCAGCACCCGAATCCACGACCGCCGCCCCCNTCGTCGCCTCTCCTACAAAGCAAGCCGCTGTCACCGATCACTGGCTCCCTCCCACCATTATTGCGAAAAGAAGTGTCGCCGGAGCTGAAGCAGCTTGGCGAAGAGGACATCAAAAAGATGCAGGAGCTGCGTTCCAGCGACCCCGTCAAGTATTCAGCCAACACGCTCGCGAAGATGTTCGGGTGCACGAGAATGTTCGTGTCGCAGGTGACGCGGATACGGACGTCGCAGCGCACTGATCTCCTTCGCAAACGGGACGAAGAACACGCCAAACACAGGGCACGATGGAGCGAAAGGCACCAGCTGGTCAAGGCGGTCCAGGCCAAACGACGGGAAATGTGGTGATTAGCCCGAAGGCCGATGGAGGGACCCGTGATTGGTCGGCGGAAGACCGATGCCGGATTAGGCAGGGCGGACTGGGGGGGTCGAGGAGAGGTTAGCTATCCACCAATTTCCCGGCCATTTCACATGAACATGTAATATTCGGTCAAATCCTTAATTCTGTCGTTATTTACTCAATAAATTAGCCCCTCTGTCATATATAACTCGCCTCCCCGTTCCACTTCCCCCATCCATCGTTTCATCCCCCATTCCCCAACATGTCCCTTGCTGCCCTCCACAACGCCTCCCGCCTCCCCCCCNTACCTCTTCACCACCGACCACCGTCAGCGTGTTCTCACCCAGCTGCGCAGCAAGGCGACGGGGCTTGAAAAGTACATCTACCTCAATGGCCTCAAGGACCGCGAGCCCAATCTCTTCTACGAGATTCTCCTCGGCAACTTGCTAGAGATTGTCCCCATTCTCTACACCCCCACTGTTCGTCGTGTTGTCTCGAGCACACCACCGTGACCCTCTGGCTCACTCTGACTCATACTTAGGTTGGGGACGCCTGCTCAAACTATTCGCACATTTGGAGGCGTCCGGAGGGTCTCTATGTCACCATTGAAAACAAGGGTCACATTAAGGAGGTCTTGAGGTCTTGGCCAGCTGCTCAGGCCTCGAGAATTGCCGTCGTCACCGATGGTATGTCAGACATCTACTCCGCGTCAGGGCGGCCGCTCACTCGCCCATCTTTTCATAGGCTCTCGAATTTTGGGTCTAGGTGATCTCGGAGCCAACGGACTTCCCATCTCTATTGGTAAACTGTAAGTTTTCAATGTTTCACCCGCTTTATCCCTCCTCCGACCAACGCGCGACAGTGACCTCTACATTGCCGGCGCTGGCATCAAGCCTACTACCACCCTTCCCATCTGCCTCGACCTCGGGACCAATACCCAAAAATTCCATGAAGATCCGCTGTATCTCGGTATTCGTCGCAAACGCCCGGACACGGAGGAGGTTAGTAATGTAACTTCTTGATTCTGAGACCCTCTAACAGCGTTGACAGATGGATGAGTTCATGCACGAATTCATGGAGGCTATGAGAGAAGTGTTCCCTCAGTTGCTCGTTCAGTTCGAAGATTTCTCGACCGACAATGCATTCCGATACCTCGACCTCTTCCGCAACCAATACCGCTGCTTCAACGACGATGTAAGTCTCCTGCTCATTGCGCCGTTGCTATTGCTTATCGGCGGCCGTCGTAGATTCAAGGCACAGGTTAGGCGCCCTCGTACTTCTTGACTCGCGACGTCATTCTTACTTTGACCCACGTGGAATAGGTTCCGTTGTGCTCTCCGGATTCCTCAACGCTGCCCGCCTCTCCGCCGCTGCGGCTGGTACCCCTTTGACCGAACAAAGAATCCTCTTCTTCGGTGCCGGATCCGCAGGAATTGGTGTCGCCAAGCAATTGCTCTCTTTCTTCACTCTCCAGGGCTTGAGTGTCGAGGAGGCCCGGAGCAGAATTTGGGTGCGTTCGCTTTTCACGTTGAGAATCCGGTTGTTCACATCTCCCTTGAAGACTGTCGACTCTAAGGGCCTTATCACCGCTGATCGTAAGGGTCTCCAAGAACACAAGAAATGTACTGTTTTCCTTCTTATTAGTGCCGACACATTGGAACTAACTTTTAGACAGTCTTTGCTCGCACCGACTACCAAGGACCACCTTTGACGAAGCTCGAAGATGTAATCAAGTATGTCAAGCCTACCGCACTCCTGGGTCTCAGCACTGTCCGAGTACGTTCCCATGAATCGCTGCTACATTTCAGATACTGATGGAGGCGCAGAACGCTTTCTCTGAGGAAATTGTCCGGCTCATGGCTTCCTTGAATACCCGACCTATCATTTTCCCTCTCTCCAACCCTGTATCGCTGTGCGAGGTCGACTTCGAAGATGCCCTCAAATGGTATGTCTACATTCAATTCTATCATTCTGCCAGAATTGACGTCGCCATTTCTAGGACAAACGGTTCCGTCATCTTTGCTTCCGGCAGCCCATACAAGGTGACTGAATTCAACGGCAAGCGATACGAGCCTGGACAGGGTAACAACATGTACATCTTCCCCGGTATTGGCCTTGGAACGATCTTGTCCAAGGCGAACCACGTTACCGACTCGATGGTCGAGCAAGCGGCTATTGCCTTGGCAGGGTCGTTGAATGCTGATGAGCAAGCTGCTGGCCTTGTATACCCTCGCCTCGTCCGCATTCGGGACATTAGCGCTCAAATTGCGCTTGCCGTCATCAGGGCCGCTCAAAAAGACGTGAGTAGTGCAATGCACCCGTATATCTGTCGTTCATGTGTTAACGTACCCATTCAGAATGTGGATGAGAACTCTCTCTTCCGCAACCTCTCCGATGACGCCCTCTTGGAATACATCCGGGCCAAGCAATGGCAGCCGACTACTTCGCACTTGCCGCGCTTGTAGTTGCACTATCCCCCTTGCTCTCCTTTTGCGCTGTCGGATCTACTACTGCCCTACTTCTTTCGAAGTTGTACAACACATGTCTACTTGGCTTCAACTCAGATTGGTATAAATCTAGATTCTAGACCACTAGATGTTTCAACTATACTACTCCTTGCGTACTATTGTCCAATGCAAGAGTCTTCTTTTGTTTCGCATATATCGTACTCTTATACATACTCTGGTTTCTCGGTCGCGCCGTCTATCACATCCTTGCCCGAATATCCCATTCAAAATCATGCATCAACTTCAGTACCGACATGAAGACTGTGACTATGGCTATTTTCAGACTGATCTGGTATTCCAAGGCACTGCCGATCTTCCCAATGGCAGATGGAGAAACGATGGTTAACGCCTTTGAGCGTTGGGAGGCATGCGAGGCTTCCACAACCTCCGGTGTGAGGCATGGGGTAAAGGTAGAAGACTTCCTTTACCCGGGAATGTAGAAGCGCCATGCTGCACATGATGCAAGGTTCGTGAGTTAGGAAGACGGTCTGGCCTGTGAGCAGGTAGTTTGAGCCGTTTTGACCTGGAACCCCGTCGTCCTCTGGATTCGGTTCTGGAAGTGGGGACTCGTGATGTGAAGCGTGGTGGTCTGCTAATTTTCGAATGGCGTTGATTGCAGCGTGTTTGAGTGGGTGTTTCGTCGAAGTTCGGGTGTCGTGTGCCGTGAAAGAAATGGCTTTAGCGCTATCGGTGGTTTCGAAAGGCACCGCGATGTGTGCTGCGATAGGTTGCTGCCGAAACAAGGAAGAGTCAGGAGGATAGCAAAACAGAGGAGTCTGCGTACGTACCTCTCCGGAGATCCCAGCTTTCTTAGCTTCGTTGACGGCGGCAAGCATTGCATCCCAAGCCCAACGGGCTTGACCTCTTGTCCAAGGCTCCGGCTCATCTTTGCGCTTCGGGGTGTACATGGTGGGCCAGATAGCCGTTTTGAGGGCCAACGAAGTCATGGTTAGAGCTGAAGAGGCAGGTACAGGCACGCGATAGGGGTCTGGGAGATTCAAGTTTTCTGGTAGCGGAGGTTTGTTGATGTCCATGCTGAGCAGAAGACTGGTTTCGCCCGTGTCCAGATTTTTTCGTATCCGTTTGAGATGTGCAACGTCGGGTGATTCTAGATTGGCTTGCTTGAGCCATCTATTTAACGCTGAGCCACAATAGATGGTTTTAGATTCTATAATACTTACTTTATTAAAGTCGCGAGATGTCGAGGCTCTGGAACGTCAACGACCCATGCTTCAACTAACAAGAGGGATTAGGGCAAGTGAGAATTGCGTGAAGTTGAGCCAACCTGTTCTTATAGATTCTGCGGTTTCTTCTTCTGGCGGTGGCCTAAATCTCCGGAAGGGTAGGACGTCGTCTTGTAAGGCCTCATCGGGGTCCCCATTCGCGAAAGGATTGAGCGCCGTTAACGAGTTTCCGTCAATGCACAGTTCGTCCCCAGGCTGGATGTCCAGGACTGTGGTGTATGTGATAACCTCTGTCGACGAGTCCAAAGTGAATGCAATGTTTGGAGTGCCCGAGTCGTTGGAGAGAGATCCTGCGTTAACCGTGAAGATATAGTTCTTTGCAATCGGAAGGAATTGAGGTGGTACCAAGTCCAAGGACAAGAGGCACGCGATTGCCAGGCCATACCGAGGGGTCTTGGTCTAGTTGCCCAAAGGAATGCTTATTTGAGACTTTAATGTGTAGCCGAGTCATTGAAGTTCGCACCATGATTTTCGTGCTCTTTCATTTCGAAAAGAACAGGGTGGATATCTACGAGCGTTCCGCGAGGTATAAAGCGCTCAGCTGGGAGAATGACAGGTGAACAGCAGTGCAAATTTGAGCTCAGGCCTTTACACACCAAAAACGCGCGAGCCTTTGCCAGGAACGATCTTGGTAACCCATCCTGAAGAGCTGAAGTGCTCAGGCGCAGTAACTGATGATGGAGGACGAGAGGAAGAAGCCATCAAAGCCTGATAAGATAAGATCGCACTTCATGATCACCGGATCAAACACGGGCCGTCTGCCCCTGTACACGTCCAATATCGCGCCTGACACGTTAACCGCCAACCACACCCTGGGCAGCGCCCGCCGTTTCAACCACCACCAGCAATGCCAGCGTCGACATAGAGAACCGGTGAAGCAGAAGCAATAGTCGAAAAATGGTCCAAGGACCAACACCCAGGCCTCTTCCCAAAGTCCTGCTCTTTGGCATACTTCCAGTCGCCCTGTGGTTCGTAATACGACCTCTGATAGACCCGATTCCACCAGTGCCCGCAATATACACGTCTATCGGCTTCTCTCTGCTGGCATTTTTGATCACTATATACCTCATTCCTGCGCTTGGACAAACCTTTATCAAGGCGAATTTGAAGGGAAGAGACCTACTCAAGATATATGCCGATCCGATGTAAGTCATTTCTGTACGAGAAAGGAATGAGTGCTAAACGTGTAGTTAGTCCAGAGTCTCAAGGCCTTGTCGTCGCCTCTGTTTATATCCTGAGTTTGATCTTATTCATCCCATTCGCGTTCACTCGTCTGTTCACTGAACTGGCAAATGCGAAGCCCTCAACAGAAGGTATCTCCGTTCTAGAATTCCCTCACCACCAGGTAAGATTTGGTCCCATCTTCAGGCTTTACGACGTCAATGACATTACCTCTTTAGCTTTCAGTTTACTTGTCCTCTATAATCTCTCTTCTCATTGCAACCTTCTTGGGCTTCCTGGACGATGTATTTGACATCCGCTGGCGGCATAAACTCCCGATTCCCATTATTGCATCCATACCCCTCTTAATGGTATATTTTGCCGAACGCGGAAATACGACAATCGTGGTGCCATTACCCTTTCGTGGACTGCTTGGCCAACTCGTCGACCTTGGTAATTCCCATTGTTAGTAAATTGCCAAAACGATACTGACTATCTTTTTAGGTCCCCTCTACTACCTCTACATGATCATGCTCTCGACATTCTCCACGAACAGTATCAATATCCTCGCCGGAATAAATGGCTCTGAAGCCAGTCAAGCCCTGGTCATTGCGCTTTCCGTCATTGTAAACGATCTGTTGTACTTGCCCTGGGCTGTTGGTTTCCGGATTCCACTGCATCTCTTGGGAAGCAAAGCGGACGTCGAGGTTGGTGGGTTATGGGGTGCAGGCATGGCTAAAGGAAGTCAAGTTCTCGTCGAACGACATTTGTTCAGCCTCTACTTCATGTTGCCCCTCGTCGCGGTCTTGACAGCCTTCCTTTATCATAACTGGTGAGCTTCTTTCCTTGAGTTGATCGGAAACAGGGTTTTGACCACCTAACAGGTATCCTGCTCGCGTGTTTCCTGGAGATACTCTTTGCTATCTCGCTGGAATGGCGTTTGCGGTTGTTGGCATCCAGGCCCACTTCTCGAAAACGCTGCTACTGTTCTTCATGCCCCAGATATTCAATTTCGTTCTCTCGGTCCCGCAACTGTTCGGTCTTGTTCCATGCCCTCGGCACAGAGTTCCAAGGTCAGCAGGACTAGGCATACACAAGCGTCCATAGCTGACTTTCATGCGATTGTACCCGCAGATTTGATCCAGACACCAATCTCCTATATCCGTCGAAGGCACAGTTCCTTCAGCACCCGTCGAAGCTGTCTTCGCTCGTCTTGCACATCCTTTCGGGGCTTGGTCTGGTTGAACTGACGACGCATATGAAGGATGGGTCTATTTTGGAGACGACCAACCTGACCATCTTTAACGTTCTCCTCGTTCGCTTCGGGCCGATGAACGAGAAACGGCTGAACCAGCTTCTGATTACAACACAGGTGAATTTAGATTTCTCATTCTCGCGAAAGTGACCCATTCTGACTCGATTTCCGCGTAAATAGGTTGCCGGGAGTATTGTCGCATTCGTCGTCCGATATGGTTTGGCTGGACTTGTCTATGATGGTGATCGACGGTGACGAGGTCACAAGGAGGGTGTTCCAACACCGTTTACACATAACACGTAACATAGGAACCTGAAGGGACGCTCGGGACAATAGAATCCTGAATGTCAATGATGTATGGATGATGATTGTTCCGCAAGAACTTGTGGGGTGTGGGGTTAACGGGAACGAAGCTGGCTTGCCAAGGGCACAAAGCCTGCTAAAAGCCTCCAAAGGCCGATACTGAGACTCTGATAGAGTCGATTGCACAATGCAAAAATAGGGTAGAATAGGATACCCAAGGAGAGCCGACGGGTTTAAGTTGTCGAGGGACTGCCGCGTGAGCCGATCTCTGGAGAAGGGGAATCACATGTCCCGCTCTTGCATGGCCGGAACAGGTGAAAAGTTTGCCCACAGGTGCGGAGCGGAACGAGTTCATCTTATATACCAACCACGTTCAGGATCCAGCGTCTCCTGAACCCTTTCTTTCTTGTCCATCACCATGTCCAGCGAGAGAGCCCAATTTGCAGCGGAGGTCGCTGAGGTCGAGCAGTGGTGGAAGGTACATTACCCCTTATATCTATAATGAGGGGAGAGCTGATCTCCAGCGCCAGAGCCCTCGCTTTGCACGAGTCACTCGTCCCTACACCGCCTTCGACGTCGTCTCGAAGCGCGGTACGCTCCCCATCCAGTACCCCTCGAACGTCCAGGGCAAGAAGCTTCACAAGCTCCTCAGCGAGCATGCCAAGAATGGTACTCCCTCGCATACCTATGGAGCGTAAGTATCGGGTTGGCCTTCATCGTGCAGTTGAATTGAATCTAACGACTTGGGGGGNACAGTCTTGACCCCGTTCAGGTGACCCAGATGGCCAAATACCTCGAGACCGTCTATGTTTCTGGGTGGCAATCCTCGAGCACCGCTTCCAGCACCAATGAGCCTGGTCCGGATCTCGCTGGTAAGTAGTCGAGGTCATTGTTCGGGTCTTGGATCTGACGGAGCAACTACGTAGACTATCCTTCGAACACCGTGCCTAACAAGGTCGAGCATCTGTTCATGGCACAGCTGTTCCACGACCGCAAGCAGCGCGAAGCTCGATCTCGCCTGCCTGAAGCCGAACTCGCCAAAACTCCCTACGTCGACTACCTCCGACCCATTGTCGCTGACGCTGATACAGGTCATGGTGGCTTGACTGCCGTCATGAAGCTCACCAAGCTCTTTGTTGAGAAGGGTGCAGCTGGTATCCACATCGAAGATCAGGCTCCCGGAACCAAGAAGTGCGGTCATATGGCCGGAAAGGTCTTGGTGCCCATCCAAGAGCACATCAACCGTCTCGTTGCCATTCGTCTCCAATACGATATCATGGGTGTTGAGAACCTTGTCGTTGCTCGCACTGACTCCGAAGCCGCGACCCTCCTGACCTCCAACATTGATGACCGTGACCACCCCTTCATTCTTGGCTCTACCAACCCAAGCCTCGCTCCCCTCAACAACGTCATGGTTGAGGCTGAGGCTTCTGGCAAGAACGGGGACCAATTGCAGGCCATCGAAGACCAGTGGATCTCTGCCGCCAATTTGCAGCTCTTCCCTCAGACATTGGCTGAGGCTTTGATCAAGGAGGGTGCTAGCAAGGATGCCGCCGACAAGCTCGTCGCACGAGTTTCCCGCTTGTCTTACCCCGCTGCCGTCCAAATTGCCCAAAAGGAGTTCGGTCTCAAGTCTGTTCCTTACTGGAACTGGGACGCTCCCCGAACCCGTGAGGGTTACTACAGGTACCAGGGTGGAACCCAGTGCGCCATCCATCGTGCCAATGCCTTTGCTCCTTACGCCGACCTCCTCTGGATGGAGACCAAGAAGCCCATCTTGGCCCAGGCCAGGGAGTTCGCTGCTGGTGTTCACGCTGTTCACCCCGGCCAATGGCTTGCATACAACTTGAGTCCTTCCTTCAACTGGGAGGCTGCTGGCCTCAGCACCCAGGATATGCAAGACTATGTCTGGGAGCTTGGCAAGCTTGGCTTCGTCTGGCAATTCATCACTGTGAGTCGTTAATAGTACCGATGGATAAGCTCAACGCTGACGTCTTTTTCTTCAGCTTGGTGGTCTCCACTCCAATGCCTACATCTCCGACTTGTTCGCTCAAAACTTCGCCAAGACCGGTATGAAGGCTTACGTCGAGATCGTTCAACGCCGCGAGAGGGAGATTGAGTGCGACGTCCTTACCCACCAAAAGGTCAGTTTAGCTTTGTCCTTCTTCCGGTGTGGAACTCATACTAACTGTTGATACAGTGGAGCGGTGCCGACTATGCTGACAGCCTTATCAAGACCGTCACGGGTGGTGTCTCGTCGACTGCTGCCATGGGTGCTGGTGTCACTGAGAGCCAGTTCTCCTCGAAACTATAAGCCAAACATATGCAGAACAGACATTGTATTTTTTTACGCACCACGCCATGTATTAATTAGCATGATAAAAANCTTGAAAATTCCTCCCACTTGAACGGGGTGCAGTGAGATGGATTGCGCAGTGCAAGAGTTTGGTCGGCATCAATTGGCCAAACAGATTGATCGTCACCGTTCTTGAGCTTGAACGCGTTTCTCCCTTGCTTTGCTCAACGACCTTGTTGCCATGGACCAAGCTGAGCGTATTCAGGCAGTGTCTAACTTTCTTCTTCAATCGCCTCCAGGAGAGATCAACGATGTTTTAAATGGTTCGTCGCGGTCCTGGCTGATTGGATGCGCAAAGCTGATGCATGAGCGTAGACGTTCGGAATATCATCGCGGACGACGGTCTACTTCAAGAGGGTATCTTGCCTTCTCTAAGAGAGTACAACATACAGCAATTCACGACTGTGGATGTTCCTGGGACTGAGCATCAGGTTCGTTTGATATCTTGGTTGTTTACCCCTTGGCCGACCGCATACCTCTGTCATACAGTCAATAATCAGCGAAGCAGCACGGGTCCCTGATGTCGATCCAGATGAAGGAAGGTTCTTGGATCCTCGGTCAAAGACGTCCTTTGTGTTCGACCATCTTACCTTGGTGCGTGCAACGCGATAGGCTTTCTTGACGTTTGGTCTGAACTATCTATAGGAAGCCTCCGATCCTCAGCCGTATGAAATCGACACAGAGCATGAACCTTTCCGGTTAGTTGAATGGGAATGGATACACGAGATTGTTCGATCTGACGGTGTATTTCTCCAGTGAAGCTTTGCAAAACGCGTCGTTGACGTATCTATCTGCGCACTTCCATGATGGAACGGTTTCTGTGTTTTCACCCACAGGTCCACCGCAGGGGTTTGTCATTCAGGTCGTTGCTAACAAGTATAATCCAACGAATTACTGGTACGGAGGATTCTCTTTCGTTCCGAGAGTTTCGATTGATTTTCGAGATCATTAGGTCGGGGAGATGGAGGTCTGAGTATACCGTAGATTTGACGGAGAAGAAGGTGAAGGGCAGGATATTGCTCAACGTGCATTACTATGAGCAGGGGAATGTGCGTGTGCTGCTCGCCGACACCGTGCCATTTGTTGATCTCTACTCCGTTTTGCAGGTTCAGCTGGAGACCAAGCACAACATATCGTTCAGGATTCCACAGGCCATTGCGTCAGCCCCTTCGGCATCTGCTGCAACCAAGATCCTGGCGCTCATTGCTGAAGAGGAAGGGAAATATCAAATTAATCTGAATGAAGCGTATCAAGAGATGGGTGAAAAGACCTTCAAGGGGCTGCGTCGCGCTCTGCCGCTCACTCGCCAGAAGATTGACTGGGACAAGGTGAGCTGCTTTCACGCTTGCCGTACTCTATATTGACCGGTATCTTCCAGGTGACAGGATACAAGCTCGGTGCGGAGCTGTCGTCAAGTAAGGGGCTGTTTGGGGGAAATTCATAGAATACAACGTCGTTGGCAGTGTAACATACAAATCGCATATTTATTCTCTCCTTGAATTGAAGGATTGAAAGGAAAGCACTACGAGTCAAGTCAAAGTTGAGCGCACGGTCCATTTGGATAAGCGCGGCAGCGGTAGAGTCAACCAGGAGATTCGGTTGATTACATCAGCTAGGACCTCTTTTCCCTCTACCACCAACTTGAAGGAAGGATGAGTTTCCCTCCTCCTCCTCCAGGCTTCATGCCTCCGCCTCCACCAGGCATGGCAAAGCCCCCACAGGCGTCGGGGTCGAAATTGCCGCCGGAGGGTATGTCGTTTTCCCCGTTCTATGGCTGTAACAACTTGCTGACGCGCGTTGGCATAACTTTCCAGTCATCGCGCAGAAGTCGCAAAAATGGATGCAAATGCAGAGGAAACGCTATGGCGAAAAGCGAAAGGGTGGTTTTGTTGATATGGGCAAGCAGGTGCGTGTTGTTGACTCTTTTCTGTCGTGTGTTTGGGCGTCTCAACGTGCTTCAGGACCTCCCACCGGAACACGTCCGCAAAATCATCAAAGACCACGGAGACATGAGCAATCGCAAGTTCAGAAACGACAAGCGCGTTCACCTTGGTGCCCTAAAATACGTCCCCCACGCCGTCATGAAGCTTCTCGAAAACATCCCGTACCCTTGGGAGCAAGTTCGCGAGGTGCCAGTTTTGTACCATATCACTGGTGCGATCACCTTCGTGAACGAGATTCCTCGTGTCATTGAACCCGTCTATCACGCCCAATGGAGTACAATGTGGCTCGCTATGCGAAGAGAAAAGAGAGACCGACGACACTTCAAGCGAATGCGGTTCCCGCCCTTCGATGACGAAGAGCCTCCCCTCGATTATGGTGACAACGTTCTCGACGTCGAGCCATTGGAATCTATCCAGCTGGAGCTCGACCCCGACGATGACGCTGCTATCATTGACTGGCTCTATGACCCCAAGCCTCTCATCGACACTCCATCGGTCAACGGCTCTTCGTACAAGTTCTGGTCCCTAAGCCTACCTGTCATGGCCAACCTTTACAGATTTGGGCGGACCCTCTTGTCCGACCAAGCTGACAAGAACTCCAGCTACCTTTTCGACAAGAAGTCATTTTTCACCGCCAAGGCGCTCAATATGGCTATTCCTGGTGGTCCCAAATTCGAGCCTCTCTATCGGGATATGGACACCTTTGACGAAGACTGGAACGAATTCAATGATATCAACAAAATCATCATTCGTCAACAAATCCGAACCGAGTACAAGGTTGCCTTCCCCCACCTTTACAACTCCCTTCCCCGTTCCGTCGTCATTTCCCCCTACCACTACCCGAAGAACGTTTACATTCGCACCGACGACCCCGATCTCCCCGCATTCTATTTTGACCCCCTCATCAACCCCGTCTCCGTTCGTGGTATGAAGCCCAAGAATATGCCTCTGGTAACTCATGAAGACTCTATCTTCGGCCCCAATGGTGCTGACGAGGATGATTTCTCGATCCCCGACTACATTGAGCCATTCCTCGAGGAGAAGGATTTGGAGACGGATTTGACAGCTGATGGTATTGCTCTTTGGTGGGCTCCCGAACCCTATGGTCGTCGCTCAGGAAGGATGCGCCGAGCACAGGACATTCCCCTGGTCAAGAATTGGTATCTGGAGCACTGCCCTCCTGGCCAACCAGTCAAAGTTCGTGTATCTTACCAGAAGCTCCTCAAGTGCTTCGTCCTCAACGAGCTGCATACACGACCGGAGAAAGCCATGTCGAAGAAGAACCTGTTCCGTCAGCTGAAGGCCACCAAGTTCTTCCAGACAACGCGACTCGACTGGGTCGAAGCTGGATTGCAAGTCTGTCGACAGGGATACAATATGCTCAACCTCCTCATCCACCGAAAGAATTTGAACTACCTCCACCTCGATTACAACATGAACTTGAAGCCTGTCAAGACCCTCACCACCAAAGAACGAAAGAAGTCTCGTTTCGGAAATGCATTCCACTTGTGCAGAGAAATCCTGCGTCTGACGAAGCTGGTTGTTGATGCGCACGTACAATTCCGTCTCGGAAACGTCGATGCCTTCCAGTTGGCCGATGCGCTGCAGTACATCTTCAGTCACATTGGTGCTCTGACCGGTATGTACAGGTACAAGTACAAGGTTCGTACACACTTTTTACGCGTGTCTTTCTATCGCTAATTGTTTTTATAGTTGATGAGGCAAGTTCGCATGACCAAGGATCTCAAGCATCTCATCTACTACCGCTTCAACACTGGCCCAGTTGGCAAGGGTCCTGGTTGTGGTTTCTGGGCACCAGGCTGGCGTGTGTGGTTGTTCTTCATGCGTGGAATTGTCCCTCTTCTCGAAAGATGGTGAGCACAACACATTTAGTATCTATCTGCTGCGGGACTGAATGTTGCTCTCCAGGCTCGGCAACTTGCTTGCTCGTCAATTCGAAGGTCGTAACAGCAAGGGTATTGCGAAGACGGTCACGAAACAGCGTGTCGAGTCTCACTATGACTTGGAACTTCGAGCTGCTGTCATGCACGACATTCTTGATATGATGCCTGAATCCATCAAGCAGAACAAGGCTAAGACTATCCTGCAGCACTTGTCGGAAGCCTGGCGTTGCTGGAAGGCGAACAGTATGTTCACATTACATTTTCGTTCCGGCCTTGTCACTCATTGAATTGTAGTTCCCTGGAAGGTGCCTGGCATGCCCACTGCGATCGAAAACATCATCCTCCGATACATCAAGAGCAAGGCTGACTGGTGGTGCTCGTAAGTAGGACTCGCTTGATCTAGAACACTGTGTCTGACATGTCCGCGATAGGGTTGCGCATTACAACCGTGAACGTATCCGCCGTGGTGCTACTGTCGACAAGGCTGTTGTCAAGAAGAACTTGGGTCGTCTCACTCGCTTGTATCTGAAGGCTGAACAGGAGCGGCAGCACGCATACCTCAAGGACGGTCCTTATATCAGCGCAGAAGAAGCAGTCGCTATCTACACGGCAACTGTCCATTGGCTGGAGAGCAGGAAGTTCTCACCCATTCCTTTCCCGTGAGTCTCTTTTCTGTCTTCCCAATGCCTGCGGCAACTTACTTATGATATTTTCCAGCCCTCTGTCGTACAAGCATGATACCAAACTACTGGTTTTGGCACTTGAGAAATTGAAGGAAGCCTACTCCGTCAAGGGCCGATTGAATCAATCTCAGCGAGAAGAGCTGGCGCTCATCGAACAGGCCTACGATAATCCTCACGAATGTGTGTACAAATGTGCTATCTTGAACATGCTGAGCTGACCCACTACTCTAGGTTTGTCCCGAATTAAGAGATTGCTACTCACCCAGCGTGCATTCAAAGAGTCTGGAATTGAGTTCTTCGACACATACGACAAGCTCATCCCCTGCTACGACATCGAGCCTGTGGAGAAGATCACTGACGCTGTAAGCAGTTCTTTCTTCCATGTGTTCACGGTGCTCACGATGTTTTGCAGTATCTTGACCAATTCCTGTTCTTCGAGGCCGACAAGCGTGGGTTGTTCCCTGCATGGATCAAGCCAGCTGTAAGTTTTATCTTCTCATCTTCATCTTGAGTCTTCTCTTGACTAATGACCATTGTAGGACACGGAACCTCCTCCCCTGTTGGTCTACAAATGGTGCCAAGGAATCAATAACTTGACGGACATCTGGGAGACGAGTGAAGGAGAATGCGTCGTCATGATGGAGACAGTACTTTCAAAGGTTTACGAGAAGATCGATCTCACCCTTCTGAATCGTCTCCTCCGTCTCATCCTCGACCACAACTTGGCGGATTACATTACGGCGAAGAATAATACGGTCCTGACCTATAAAGGTACGCTTCTCTGGCGTTTCAAACCAGTTCTGTGTCCTGACTTGTCTTCCAGACATGGCTCACACCAACGCGTATGGCCTTATTCGTGGTCTCCAGTTCTCGGCCTTTGTCTTCCAGTACTACGGTCTCGTTCTCGATCTCCTGATCCTTGGCTTGCACCGAGCCAGTGAAATGGCCGGTCCTCCACAGCAACCCAACAACTTCCTCCAATACCGCGACTCTGCTACCGAAACTAGACACCCCGTCCGTCTCTACTCACGCTACGTCGACCGTTTGCACATTCTCTTCAGATTCACAGCGGACGAAGCTCGTGACCTGATCCAACGATATCTGTCCGCCAACCCCGATCCTACCAACAACAATGTCATCGGATACAACAACAAACGATGCTGGCCTCGAGACTGTCGCATGAGGTTGATCAAGCACGACGTCAACCTCGGAAGAGCCGTGTTCTGGAACGTGAAACAAAGCTTGCCTCGCTCGCTCACAACCATCGAGTGGGAGGACACTTTCGTTTCCGTATACTCGAAAGACAACCCACAGTTGCTCTTCTCGATGTCAGGATTCGAGGTTCGCATTCTGCCAAAGATGCGGACTACCTCAGGAGAGCAGTTCTCGCTCAAGGACGCTGTTTGGAATTTGACCAACGAGCAAACCAAGGAGAGGACGGCCCAGGCGTTCTTGCGTGTCTCCGACGACGGTGTTCAGGCGTTCAACAACCGTATCCGACAGGTTCTCATGAGCTCGGGATCTACTACGTTCTCGAAGATCGTCAACAAGTGGAACACAGCACTCATCGGTCTCATGACCTACTATCGTGAAGCAGTTATCCATACCAACGAGCTCCTCGATGCCCTTGTCAAGGCGGAGAACAAGATTCAGACTCGTGTCAAGATTGGTCTCAACAGTAAGATGCCCTCGCGTTTCCCCCCTGTCGTCTTCTACACGCCCAAGGTGAGCCTACCTATCCTTCTCTATTGTATCCATTACAATCTCATTCCATTCATAGGAACTTGGCGGTCTCGGAATGTTGTCCATGGGTCACGTCTTGATCCCTCAAAGCGACTTGCGGTGGTCGAAGCAGACCGACGTTGCCGTCACTCACTTCCGCGCTGGGATGACCCATGAGGAAGATCAACTCATCCCCAACTTGTACCGATACCTTCAGCCTTGGGAAGCTGAGTTCCTCGATTCAGCCCGTGTCTGGTCGGAATATTCCATGAAGCGCAAGGAGGCCAATGCTCAAAATCGTCGTCTCACTCTCGAAGATTTGGAGGACAGTTGGGATCGTGGTATTCCTCGTATCAACACCCTGTTCCAAAAGGACCGTCATACTCTCGCTTACGACCGTGGTTGGCGTGTGCGAACCGACTGGAAGCAATATCAACTGCTCAAGCAGTAAGTAGTTTTGCATATTAGTGGTTGAAATTGAAGCTGATGTTCGTTCCAGCAATCCGTTCTGGTGGACTTCACAACGTCACGATGGCAAGCTCTGGCAACTCAACAACTATCGAGTCGACGTTATCGCTGCTCTTGGTGGTGTGGAAGGTATTCTTGAGCACACGTTGTTCAAAGGAACATACTTCCCCACCTGGGAGGGTCTGTTCTGGGAGAAGGCGTCCGGTTTCGAAGAGTCGATGAGGTACAAGAAGCTCACGAATGCCCAGCGTTCCGGTCTCAACCAGATTCCTAATCGTCGCTTCACTCTCTGGTGGAGTCCTACCATCAATCGCGCCAACGTCTACGTCGGTTTCCAAGTCCAGCTCGATCTTACTGGTATTTTCATGCACGGTAAAATCCCAACGCTGAAGATCAGTTTGATCCAGATCTTCCGAGCCCATCTTTGGCAGAAGAGTACGTTCTTTATAGTTTCGTTCTTGATTAACTTCGTCTCATTCAACCTCCTCTTTTAGTTCACGAGAGCGTGGTCATGGATTTGGTAAGTTCCTCGATCCTGTTCAATTGTATTGGTCTTTCTAACGTTGTTCCTTCTTCTAGTGTCAAGTGTTTGACCAGGAACTGGAGCCCCTCCAGATCGAGACTGTGCAGAAGGAGACCATTCACCCTCGTAAGAGTTACAAGATGAACTCTTCTTGTGCCGATATCCTCCTGTTCTCCCACAACAAGGTACGTTAAATTGTGGTTCCAGGTCTTAACCCGCGATCTCACGTCTTTTGCAGTGGAACATCTCTCGGCCCTCGCTCGTGACGGACGTGAGTGGCTCAGCTTTGTGGTTAAAGTATCACACTAATGTTGTTACAGGCCAAGGATGTGTTGGACGGCACAACCAGCAACAAATTCTGGATCGATGTTCAGCTTCGTTGGGGTGACTTCGATACCCACGACATCGAACGTTACACTCGCGCCAAGTTCCTTGACTACGTCTCTGACTCCATGAGTATCTACCCCTCGCCCACTGGTGTCATGATTGGCATGGATCTCGCATACAACCTCTGGTCGGCATACGGCAACTGGTTCCCTGGTTTGAAGCCTCTCATCCAGCAGGCTATGGCCAAGATCATGAAGGCCAACCCTGCATGCCACGTTCTGCGAGAACGTATCCGCAAAGGTCTCCAACTCTACTCATCGGAGCCCACCGAACCATACCTGAACAGCCAGAACTACTCCGAGTTGTTCTCCAACCAGATCATCTGGTTCGTCGACGACACTAATGTGTATCGTGTCACAATGTAAGTTGCCTCCGCGCCCGTTTTTACTGCTGTTACTCATGGAGCGTTCCAGTCACAAGACCTTCGAAGGAAACTTGACAACCAAGCCCATCAACGGTGCCATCTTCATCTTCAACCCTCGCTCTGGACAGCTCTTCCTCAAAATTATCCACACGAGCGTCTGGGCCGGTCAGAAGCGTCTCGGTCAGTTGGCCAAGTGGAAGACGGCTGAAGAAGTAGCTGCCCTCGTCCGTTCGTTACCCGTTGAAGAGCAGCCCAAGCAGGTCATTGTCACTCGAAAGGGTATGCTTGACCCCCTTGAGGTCCATTTGCTCGATTTCCCCAACATCGTCATCAAGGGTAGCGAGTTGCAGCTGCCATTCCAGGCCTGCATGAAGATGGAGAAGTTTGGTGACCTGATTCTGAGGGCGACTCAACCCCAGATGGTGCTCTTCAGCTTGTATGGTATGTTTGCGTGTTTTAATCTCCACTGACAATTTGATGCTAACCCGTGTTTTAGACGACTGGCTCAAGTCGATTTCGAGTTACACTGCGTTCTCCCGTCTTATTCTGCTCCTCCGTGGTCTGCACGTCAACAATGAAAAGGCCAAAATCATCCTTCATCCCGACAAGAATACTATCACTGAACCTCATTTCGTGTGGCCAACACTCTCCGATGACGAATGGATCAAGGTCGAAATTGCCATGAAGGATCTCATTCTGCAAGACTTCGGGAAACGTAACAACGTCAACATCGCCTCCTTGACAGTCAGCGAAATCCGAGATATCATTCTTGGTCAGGAAATTGCTGCGCCGTCAGTACAACGTCAGCAAATGGCGGAGTTGGAGAAGAGCACGGAAGCTCAGGCCCAGGTGACCGCGGTGCAGACACAGACCACCAACGTCCACGGAGACACCATCCAGACTGTGACGACGACCAACTACGAGCAGCAGGTGTTTAGCAGCAAGTCGGACTGGCGTGTGCGTGCCATCTCGTCGACGCACCTTCCTCTTCGTTTGCAACACATCTATGTGTCGAATGATGATGTGAAGGATGACGCGGGTAGCTACACATACGTCTTGCCCAAAAATATCCTGCGGGCCTTCATCACGTCGGCGGATCTCCGAACGCAAGTCGCAGCATACCTCTATGGTGTTTCGCCTCCGGACAACAACCAAGTGAAGGAGATCAAGGCGATCGTTTGGGTTCCTCAGCGCGGTAGCAACAACAGCGTGGAACTCCCCAATCAACTGCCGAAGGATGACTACTTGCTGAAGGATTTGGAGCCGTTGGGTTGGATCAAAACGCAGGCATTGGAAATACCCCATATGTCGCCCACGGACGTGACTTCGCAAGCCAAGATCATGGCTGACCACCCTGAATGGGGCTCATCGTCTATCTGCATCACCGCATCGTTCACCCCTGGTTCCGTATCCCTCTCTGCTCATTCGCTGACGGTACCTGGGTTCGAGTGGGGTAGGAAAAACGGCGATAATAGTGCGAACCCACCGGGATTCAATCCTAACATGTCGGAGCGGGTACAGCTTTTGCTTTCGGATAGGATTTTGGGTATGACGCTGGTGCCAGAGGGACGTGTGTGGAACTATGGTGTGGGCTTGACGCAGCTTTGGAGTGCCGCTCTGCCGTACAACATGACGATCGATACCCCATTGTCGTTCTGGGCGGAGGAGCACAGGCCGGCTGCCTTCTTGTCGTTTGCCAACTTGGAGACTGGGGACGATAGTGCTGATGTCGAGAATAGCTTTGCATGATTCTGTTGTATGATTAACCTGGTCGCTTTTAATTCCTGCGCAGTATTGTAGATTTAATGCATGATCATCATTACTTTTGCTTCATCTGTCTGATTAAGTGGGTAGTAGTGTACAATTTGGTTTAGACTCCTTCTCGCAGCTCACTTTCTAGGAAGCGTTCCCATTCGCGGGGGTCTATTGTATAGCTCTCTGTTTCTGGGTCGGGGAAGGAGCCGTTGCGAACAGCTTCCACGTATTTGTGGATGCCCGCATCTCGGGTCTCTTTGACGTTCGCAAACCTACGAACGAATTTTGCCTTGTGACCTGACCAAGTCCCTAGAAGGTCATCGATGACGAGGACCTGCAAGTCAAAATAGGTGAGCATAGGAAAGAGGGAAAGGGGGACGATGCGAAGCACGTACCTGACCGGACGTCCATGGACCCGCTCCAATGCCAATAGTAGGTATCTTGAGCTTCTCCGTTATGAATTTCCCAAGTTCTTTCGGAACTGCTTCTACGACCATGCTAAACGCGCCTGCTTCTTGAAGTGCCAACGCGTCGTTCATTAGCCTGCGTGCACCCTCGACACTCCGGCCTTGCACTTTGTATCCCGAGAGCGAGGTATGCCGTTGGGGGAGCAGACCGACATGAGCCATGACCGGGATACCTATTTCTACGAGCTTCCGGACGAGTGGTGCGATCTCTGCGCCTCCTTCAAGTTTGACGCCCTCGATATGAGCCTCCTGGACGAGGCGGATGGCGTTGGCGAGAGTGCGCTCTGTGGAGACATGGTATGATCCGAAAGGCATGTCGGCGATGAGGAAGGGATGAGTGGAACCGCGGGATACGGCTCGGGCATGGTGGATCATGTCGTCCAGGGTAAGTTGAGTGGTAGAGGGAAGGCCGAGGCACACTTGAGCGAGAGAGTCGCCGACGAGGGTGATATCTGTGAGCGGGGAGGAGGAGCAGGCGATGGCAGTCGGATAGTCGTAGGCGGTAACCATCGTGATGGGGGTGTGCGATGCATGGAGGGTATGGAGGGTGTTGAGGGTCACCTTCTTGCGGGGGATCGGGGGCTGGTTGGCGTTGGCTGCTGGTGCGGGGGGACGGACGGACATGTGTCGTCGCTGTGATCTCCCTCCCGTCGCTGCTGCCCTCGTCGCTGCTACCCTCATCGCAGGTTGCTGGAACATTGTTCTCTGATTTTCGGTTTGCTTTTTTCGTCAGATGGCTTGGGGGGTATTATAGGTCTGGCGACTCTGAATTCCGCGGTGATGCCACTCGGAGGATCAGACCATGGTAGATGGTAGCAGACGCAAATGGACTGGAGAATGGTATGAGATGAATAAAATATCCAATGAAAAATCATGATTACTCACATATTCTCCGGCCAAAATCAAAGCCGGCGCATGTCCACGAGAGTCCATGATATTCTGCCTCCATTTCAGACATGACTCTGGCTCTGAGCACGAAACAGACTTGCCGTGCGAATCATGAACTCATTCAGTGTCCACCATCATGGCCACCGTGGCCCATACCATCTACTCCCACTATGATCCTGACGACCGCGAGCTGCTTGAACGTGAAACGGGGCAGAGGCCAGTCGACCTAGAAAACGACGCTGAGGCCCAGTGGCGGAACGAGGCAGGCCAGATCTACAAGAAACCTACCCTCGCCGGTGCACCCGTCTTTGTACCTGCAAAGATTGCCGACGGAGAATGGGCCAGCTATTCCGCGTCTGCGCCGACCCTTGCAAGCACACTGAAAGGAAAGGATGAGAAAGAAAGTGTTGCTGGGTGGTACAAGAACCTCACCGCCGGTGTCAGCGCCAATCCTTCACCAGGCCCTTCCACATCCATTGCACCTACTGCCCCAACGAACCACAACCGGCCCAAATACCGTACCGCCACAGACAAGAATACCTGGTTTATCCAGAATGCTATATCCTCAGCTTCAGCCCCATCCTCGTCTTCCAGCATACCCTTGCCGTTCTCGATAGGATCGTCTGACTCCGCCTCTACGACCCCGGCCCCACCTCCTACCCTCGCAGACATACTAGAACGCGACCCCCCACCATCGAACTCGGATCCCAAGCTCAAGCATCCCGTGTGGATTGCTTTGGGCCCAGGGAATAAGGGTTTCGGAATGCTGCAGCGCAGCGGGTGGAACGAAGGGGAGTCATTGGGACCTTACGCGCAGCGGTTGAGGAGAGAGAAAGAGATTGATGTCTCGACACTGCTAAGCGACTCGGAGGGTACGAGTGGGTCAGGAAAGCTGTCGAAAGGTAAAGAAAGGGAAGACCGGTCGACCGTCAAGGTTGAGTATGTCGAGGTGCCAATCAAGGGGAAGAGAAAGCGAATATCGCCCGACGACGACGACGATATCATGGAACTCAAGAAGGTGGAAGTCGTCGATCTTACAGAAGTTTCAGACGAGGATTCGGACGAAGAGGAAGAAGAGGAAGAGGAAGAGATAGAAGAAGCCAGTTTGGAAGAAGGACAAGACTCTCAAGTTGACAGCTACGGCCACGGCGGCACTGCCCTCCTCACCCCCATCTCCACCATTCTCAAAACTGACAAGCTCGGTATTGGCCTCAAACCCAAACTCACCTCTTCCGCCCTGACTAAGGGAGCGTACCGAGTGCCTGTCCTTAAAAATACTAAACGGAATCAGGCCTACACCGTCAAATCTAACGGGTTCAGGGTGACCAACACAAAAAATGTCATGGAAGAGATACGGAGACGGGAGCGGGAAGAGAGGGAGTTGTGGGGTAGGGGAAAGAGAGGTCTTGAGAGGAAGAAGAAGAGGGAGGAGAGAGACAGGAGAGGGCTTCTAGCTTACATGAACGAGTGAACGGATTGGTGTACTTATGAATTGCAATATATCCCGTTGACTGCTGCAAATCGTCATTCGTTTCTTCATTCTTTCAATAAGGTCCGTCAAGAGGCCTTGGATTACTATACAAAATAAAAAGCCGTTGGTGCAAGCACCTTCCTGTGCAGAATGAAAACTTGAGAAAGCAATACGTGAAAGCGTAATGAGTCGTGAACGGGACGTAAAGAGTTCTTGGAGATAGCAACGGGACAGGCCCGCCGCAGAGCTGTAAAGTAGAAAGACAGGAGGGTAGAAGATAAAAAAGAAATTTGAATTCTAGAGATAACCAAGACATTTTCCTCAAATACTTCACCTTGTGGTCTTCGGGGGCTCACTACACATCACCCCACACCCCCTTCGCCGACTCGCACTTGACCTCCGCAACATACATCCTCAACCACTGCACCATCTCCTTGCTGATCTGCGTGCACCGGGTCACATCCACCGACACCAGGCGTGCTGGTTGCCACATTGTCATCTCCCCACCATTTGCATTCGAGCCAGAGTTTTGGCTACCGGCAGCAGCGCTGGCGCTGGCACTGGCACTGGTATGTCTTGCCTTGGTCAACTTCGCTGCCTCCGCTAATCGAGCAGCTTCCGATGCACTGCTGATGATTTCCTTCGGGTTTGTAATGATACGTTTAAAAGTGGCCGGGTTGGGAGGTAGCCGAGCTTCAACGAAGATGCGAAGAGAGTCAAAGTCCAGCGAGGTACAACCATCGAGCGTCAGATGTGTGACGCGAGGGAGAGGAGACGGGGTGTGTGGTGATAGAGATGTCAAACTCTGCATAGTAAGAATCGAAGAGTCAGTTGTATTCAAGTAGAGAGATGGATATTGAATTATGCTCACCCTCAAGGCACCTCCACTCAAGTCCTCCACATCCACCAACTCCAACTTAACCAACCCGTTAAGCCTCCTCATCAAGTTTATGAACGTAAGTTCATTAAACACACACGATTCTATCCTCATCGTTTTCAGCGGAAGCCTCGTCAATGCCTGGGTGTACAGACACTGCAAGATCGAAGAGATGTTTTGGAGGAACGCGATCGTCAGATTGGTCAACGCCGGCAGTGAAAGGAAGGGCAAGAGCGAATGGGCAGGGGAGGCATAGTACAGCGTCAAACTATGCAGCTTGGGCAGTACGATGGTCTTGCTGGTTCCGTTACCCATCATCGTCGCCGCGGCGGAAGCACTGCTACTGGCAGTACTCGTTTCCGTCGCTCCCGCTCCCAAAGGAGCGCAGCCGGTGCACCGGTCGGGGTAGCAGGATGCTGATGACAGCCCATGGCCGGAGACTCCGGCCCCGTGCACGTCCCCCTCACCCTCGCTTAGGTTTCGAAGGGAGAGCTCTTCGAGTTCGGGGCACTCGCGAAGGATCGCGACGAGCGCACCGAGGCTTGGTGCGTACCCGTTGAAGTACCCTCTCTAGTTTCAGCACCTTCAGCCGCTTCACCATCGCCACGTCCCATCCAAAGTTGAAACTTGTAAAGGAGCAGGTTTTGAGTAGAGGTGTCTGCCCGTCGAAAAGTGGGAGAGGGGTGAGCTTCCCGCCCGCCCCATATGAATAGGCCTCGCTGCTCCCGGTGCTTGCAGTGGTGATGGCACCTGAAGCGGATATGTAAGATGGTCCATCAAGCATGCTATGGTAAATGTGGATAGTGAGGTGCTCGAGTAAAGGCGCTGGGTACTCTCGGCACCTCATCAACGCTGCATGTGCTTGGTGCCTGTTTGGGACGCGGAGGGTGAACGATCGCGTGCGCCAGAGAACCAACTTGAATAGCTCCATTGACCGGATGATCGCGTCGATCACGTTCACAGTGGTTGTGGTTGTCTTGGTGCTCGCGTTCGCGTTGTGGGTAGTGGTAGCATTGCCGTTGCCGTTCAGAACCAGGGGATTGGTGGGAACGTAGGAAGAGGAGGTAGAACCAGAAGCCGAGGAGACCCCGACGGATTGCGACGCGCTGCTCGAGTGAGAGGTCAACGAAGCCGAGGCACTGGACGTGTACGTCGTTGTGGTCGTGGTGTACTCCACCCTAGGTCCAAAGTCGATGGCAATATCCAATGGAGACGATTTGGACCTATCCAGTCGTCTCTTCGCCTTCGACAGCGAGTCGTGCGCATTGACATTAATCTTGGACCAAAGTTTCGGCGTATTGAGAGCGACTTCATTCCACTGGCGACTGGATCGCGGCATTCGGTCAATCGTCCGAACGAATGAAATGAAGGACGAAGTGAGACTCACCAAACGAGCATGACAGTGCCCAGCATAACAGGGTCATCCTCTTCTTCCCGTGGGCCCAGAACACCAATGACGAAGATCGAGCTCAGCAGTTCGCTGGGCAGCCTGTTCACTGGGCTCTGCACCCGGACCTCCTGGTCTAGTCTAGTTTGCAGTTCTCGTTTCTGAGCGAGAAGCTGGGCCATTTGAGCCTCGAGGGATGAAATGGCATCCCGCAGGTGACTAATGGTGCTCGATTTAGAGCGAGCCATTGGTGGTGGCGGGGGAGGGGGAGTGGGAGCAGCCGTAGGAGGAGGCGCCGGCGGAGGCGATGAGGAGGAGGAGGAAGAAAGACGCGTCGATTGGTAAAATTCGAACCCATATATAGCGCCACTAAACGGGTTGAAAANTTTCAAATTTGGCGAATCTATGTTGTAGATCGAGCTGCAGCAAGTAACGGCATTATATTCGCGCCTTAGAAAATCAATTTGGTACAAGCGAATCCCCGCCGACATGCTCAGGGCGACTTGCTGAGTCTATTTCCAATCACCCTATAGGGAATAGGATTTCCTTATGGATTCGAAGACGAACCGCCTAATGAACCAAACCGAGCCTCGATGAACGAGTGTTCAAAATTCAAACATAGGTAAACAAAGTCAAAAGCGGGCCTGACTACGTTCATCCCTCTTCATACTGTACCCCGACTCCGTTGATATGTCGACTTGGATTCCCATCCCCTCGACGTTGTCTACTTTTCTCGTGGGTCCCCCAAACGTTTCCATCCTCCAGCCACCTTTCTGATGTTCTTGATCCAGGGCAGAAGGCAGCAACCGCGGCGGCAAGGGACACCGTCCCTAGCTTCCCCCCGACCGTCTCTCTCATCAGTTCCCTCACCTTCAGCAAGGGAAGTTCCGCCAATTTCCGAGTACCCGCCAAGCTTGGTAATCAAACGCGCAGCCGCATACCATGCCCATCTCGCTTTGACCGTCGCTACCACCGAACAACAGCTACGGACAGCTCTCGAGCTCTTCGACTTGTCGAAGGAGCAGCTGCGCCACCTCAGCGATTACTTCGTGCTCACCGGCCAGCAGGCTGAGGCCGATGAGCTTGACAACGAGCTACATAGACTGGCGTTCTTATTTTTTTCGAGAGGGGAATAAATTTATTTGCATTCAGTTCATTGTGTCTTGCTTTTCGTCATCACGTATGGTTCCATGTGGTTAGATATCCCGCATGTTGTATTTGTTTTTGTATTTATCCCGGGCTCCACTTGACCGGCTCCCGATCCGCAGGCCACTTGAAATTGAGTCAACGAAAAAGCCTGCTTGTAGGCTACACTAGATCTGTAAGCGAGATCGACAGCGCTGTTAACCAAATCCGTCTTCAACTAGTCTAAAGACAGTCGACGTAATTATCGGCAGGCAACATTCCTCCGAGCTACCCGAGATAATGATCTCCGAATGCGTGGGATCCAATATATTTCCTCTCTGATAGGGTATCCGACCGCCACCGTGTTTCTGTCGAGGGAAAGTTCGCGTTTACTTGGCCTGCAAGTGCTACTATGTACATGCGTGGTGTATGCGTGAATATATCCATGATTTTAATGTTGGCATTGGCCAACACACAATAAACATTATCATGGGCCCAAAATATCAAGATCAAGATAACACTGCAAAAACTCAAGCCGTCGCGGTGTTGTTTCCGACTGGCCCCAATGTCAGCCGTCGACGTCGCTCCTTCATCTGGGCAAAAGCAGAGTTTCTCGGAATTGAGCCGGAGGCTATCGCGACCATGTTTGGAAATATTTTTCTGTACAAGGGATCAGCAGCCTGTTGTCGCGGACTTGTGCGATTCACTTACCTATCCCACCATTCTAGCAGGGTGTCGACCTCCGTTGCCTCTTCCGGATCCTCCAGCGCCTCAAGGACCAAATTGTAGAACCTCTTGTTGTCGGTAACTCTGTCTGTTCGAGAAAAAGTTGGCGATGAGGTCAGGGAAAAGCGTGCCTAAAATATCCGTCATGAGTTGCATTTCAGGTGACTTCGAAATGTGAAACACACCAGGGTCGCCACGTAGGCGAGGGACGCGGGCGTGACGCGCTTCATCCCATGAATTGCGGCGTTTCCAGATCGAGTCGCCCGCGGCTCACCATCCACTGAGCTGGGGCTTGTGAAAACATGTTTATATGCCTGTCAGAAATGCATATGAGTTCCAAATCAGGACTCCCCAAGAATCCAGTACTTACCGACACCATGATTTTGCTCTTCATAAAGCCTTCCCATGGGTCCTGGGGGTTGTACTTGAGGTTCTCGTACAGGAAGATGGGCCATTGGTCGCCTGTCATGGTAATTTGTCCGGATCGAAGAGCGTTCCTGGTTCTGTATCGCGTGAGAGCGCGACTACCAAAGGAAATTTAATCAACTCACGCCTCGTCATTCCAATCCAACTCGGTTGGGCAGAGATACTTCCCCGTCGTGACATGGAAAAAACCGCGATCCGTCTTGACATTTCTGGATAATGTAGGGGTCAGGACCGATCCCTTAGGCGTAATTATCTCAATGATTGCCGCCTTCAGGCTCTTATTGTCGTCCGACCGTGCTCCGGCCACACCTTTYGCGAGCTAGACATGTGAAAACAAATTAATAGTCGATACGATTCTGATTGAGAAGCACCCACCATAGATGCGATGTACAAGATTTCGTTGGAGTTCGCGTCCTTGTTCCAAAGGCGTTCTCTGAGCTCTGGAACCAGTCGAAGAAGCTCATTGAATATTTCATACTCCTTTCGTTCCCTGTGTGCCGTTCATGTAAGCTCGACGATGCAAGAAAGAGAAGAACTTGACTTACTCATCACCGAGATCGTCGATTGTCAGTCTTCCGGCCTTGATGGCGGTCTCGATGGTCGCTCCACTGTTTAACAAGGGCTCGAAGCCGCAGAACATGCGGATTGTTCTTCCGAAGTGTCGGCCGTAGTGCACCAATGGGTCCGTCTTCGCGCTAAATACGGAATTATTCCTCACTCCACAGGAAAATTCCACAAAAACTTACAATTTCTTCGTAGGGCCGAGCATGAAGGGCCGCTCACCGTCATCAGAACGGGATCTCTTCCCGAGTGAGCTTGAAGGAGCCTCATTCTCTCGGTTGTGGGTCGGCATGCCTTGTTGGCGCAAAGAAAAGGAGTACGGGTGTGTGGGTGAATGGAGATTGGGGAAAGATTGAGGAGTTACTGTTGAGTAGGTCACCTTTCAAAAAGGCGTTTAAATATCGAGCAGCCATGCACTCCGTTGAGCATACGGCTGTGCTCGTGGTAAGCATAGCACTTGTAAATTGACGTGTGAACGTTTCAGCGCCCAAAACGCCATAGCACCCAAAACGCCACGTTCAACCTTTCCCCGACCCAAGTCCCTCACCAGAGTCGATCCTATTCTTGTCCGGAGGAACGGGGGAGAAGGAAAATTCATGTAGATCAGGTATGCTTGCCCCGGTGCACATTCCCGAGTCTCGATTCCAGCATCTAATCCCTTTGTGTGAAGTCGTAAGGGGGGAAAGGTCGCAGCCATCACGAAGTGGTGTTGAGGTAGTCTTGAGTTTAACCGCTCAACCCGATCAATTACATAGCGCCAATTTTCAGATGGAACTAATATATCAAAGGCGATGTTGTCAACGCGGTCAATTAAATGGCGCTGATCAGATTGATATCTCGAATGTTGTTTGAAGATCTTCAGCAACAGTGATGCGACATGGTCATGGTCATCGCACCATCGTTGAACAGTTACAGATTTCTCTCCTGCGGGCAATCGAACAAGTGGCCCGAACTCGGAAACTAAGTTGACAAACTCAGCCTCCGGATCCATCGTTCGAAACGGTTGCCAGGTATCGGTTTTAGCAGACCTTCCAACCCTTTGTACATGGAACAGCAATCTTGTTTGTGGGCGAGAGGCGTACGACTATAAACACGCCTCATACATCTGCACTTGAACCCATCCCTTCTCTCTTGTCCAATCTCGAGCTCCAAGAAGCAAGGCTCTTCTCTTATCTGCCGCCGTAATCGCCATGCCTGTGTACCGACCGCGTTTCTCTGTTCGCCTTCGCCGACTTCCTGAAATGCGCAAACGCGTTTTGGATGCGCAGCAAATGCCCCAGCCCGACCGATCGCTGAGACCCACGATTTACCACTGGAGCTCCAGTCGCAACTGTTTGGATTACTGGCGTTGGTGAGCGTTCTCATTTGAGGGTCTCGTCAAGTTCTGACCATCCTATAGGCCTGCATACCCCTGCGGACGAAGGGTTCCTCCCGATGAGCTGGAGAGCTATATGCTGGCGTACCTCTGCATGGCACCGAGCTGTTTTTGTGCGTACGTGGATAACGATGGTTACACTCCTTCCAAGATTTCCCTGGTGGAAGCCATAAACAAGAACAAGGAATCCCAAAGGCACCGTCCATACATTGGGGAATACATTGCCGAATGTGCATCGGAAGATTCCTGCGGGTACTTTGGTGAGTAGAATAGCTGGTGTCGTGAGGAGGAACGCCAGCTAATATTTTGTGCGCTAGTCGTCCTCGAGAGGTTTTACACCCAGAAGGTGTTGGCGACCATGGTCTACCAAAAACGAGGTAGGTCTCTTATTCACTGAGTCCAGGTCACCGTTAATTTGGTCCCAAAAATCGGTGCAGACAAACCCTTGGATCCAAATATGTGGGATTTCATGAAGGACGAGGAAGATGAGCCACAGGAGGGAGTGGCCGGTGGTTTCCGCCGCATGTTGGCCGGGAAAGACTCCGAAGACATAAGCCGCGGTCACAACCGTCTGAAAAGTCGGTCCCTCTATCGTTCGTTCTGAACCGACCGCTGATATACACCTATAGGAAGCTGCGAAGAGTTCGCTGAAGCTGTCACTGAGACCACCGATCTCTTTCACACCCTGGAGTTCGACGGTCTAGGAGCTTCTCAATTTTGGGAATTGTTCATCGAATGCGCCAGTTGCCAACATGTAATGCCTCGCCACTTATATCCGTACTCGCACCGGTGCTCAAAGAGAACCCGGGATTCGGATACGACGGATGCTGTACCCGAGGAAGACTCGGAGGGAGAGGAGCCCGCAAGCCCTGGAGCGGAAGCTGATGGATCGGTTGGTGCATCACCAACAGCGACGGAAGTTGGAGGTACCAGTGGGGGTGCACAGCGGCTTACCCGCGCTCGTGCCATTGACGAGTTGAGGGAAATCATCCGCCATACTTCAGGCCATGATACGTCAGACATGGAGGTAGAAGATATCTTGGATTATTTCTCCGAACTTTGGCCAGCGGATGACCCACGGGAGGACATCGTTGAAATGTTGCGGAGTCTCAGTTAGATGGCTAGTCCGTAGTTCAACTTCAGCTCGACATTGGATACGGACATCCCACACGCGCGGGTCGCGTTCTTCAGGGTACTGCTTGCTAATTTGGATATGATGTGTTCTATTGTATAGTGTCGACTAGCTATGTATATATATTCTGTATTTCTTGTTTCCGCGTCACGCATCCATAGCCTCCTGAGAGTCCTCTGACGAACCGGTCCACCGGACGAGGACGCAAATAGTGGTCACCCCCCGGGAAGGAGGCGAACGGGGATGGGTTGAGTAAGGGAGAAAGGATGACGAGAGGAGGCATCCCTGCCAAAGCGTCCTGCGCTGCGGCTTCAAAGTCGGCGTCGTTTCTCCGTTCTGGATGAGTGAATACCGCTATACAGCCTTTGGGGCTAATGCCAATGTTGGTTCTTGCAAAGTGGGGTCAGTCGTGGAAGAGATCCAAGACAGCTCAAACTCACCTGTCGGGACATCTCGTAGTATGTTCCCGTTAACAAGGGAACGAAAGGGGTAGAAGCAGAAAGAGGATACGTTGATTCCTCGACACGCCAGGAGTGGAGAGCGATTTAACTGCGGACCTGTGTGAGATCCGTATGTACACAATTCCACCACAAGCGTAAAAGCGAGCGAGCGACAAAGAAGGGCGAGTTGAAGGGGCGAGGGAAGGTGGGCATTCTCCTGAGGGCTATTCCCCGCAGCCAGTTCCACCATTGTTTGTATTGGCAATCGAAGGACCGCTGAAATTGAACGAGAAGCCAAGCCAGGTGTCCCTGACGTCGACAAGGCGGGCACGAGCTAGGTAATATAGTGCATTCCTTTGTGCCCGATGCGGTAGATTGCAGCTGCGAGGGGACTTCCCCAGGGCTTTCTGACACCGCACATCTTCTGAAAAAGGTCAGAATTGAGCATGCGATCTTACTGAATGCACGTACCGCGACCGAAATGAGCCAGGCTTAAGCGCTAGAGTCGAGCCTGCGACGTTTCGATAGTCGAATACGGTCTTCGCAGGCTACAACCCCAAGCTAGTGAAGATGTCGTGGGATGAGGTCACAAGGGGCGATATCGTGGAACGTGGGTTTCCAGCTACTAATCGCTGTTTCGTTCGACGAATACGAGCGCTAGGCTGGCTTCACCAACAGATGGAAGATGCAGACACTTGAAGATCTGAGACATAGCGCGTGACGCGTGATGTCACGCCAAGCCACAGATTGGCGTGACACCCTGACCTTGCCTCAACATTTTGTAAGGCTAGCACCCGTCGACGACCAACCAAGAGACGGCTCGTATTCGTTGATCGAAACTACGTCTGTTGCGTTACTGTCGAATCGAGCCGGGTTGAATACTCGTTTGTCGAGATCACCTGTTGCTCTATTTCTACTGAGGCGTCGCTCGGCTCGGCTGCTTCAAACCGCAATGCGGCGTTCCATAGACTCCACTCCCAATAGCAAGCAGGACCTGACTATTTCAGAGGATGGACTAGCTGAAGATATGAACCCATTCAAACCACGAGGAGAGAGACGCTCAGAAATACGCTATTGTGACCTCCTTCGACCTCAAGTCTGGCGGAAACCTTTCTATTGGATTGCGTTCATTCCGACTGAACACTGGTACAAGAACTACCGCCTNCCCCCCCTTCAATAACCTCGCCCATCTGCCCATTGTCTACGGCGACGGGAATATCGATAATCCAGGCTATCAAATTCACCCTGAAAACGCATTCACCCAACTTGAAAACGAGATATATCGAGCGGTGGCTGCTTTGAGGAACAAGTTCGAGCTACCATGCGTCCTCCCGTTTTTACCAAACGCCCTTGGGTACCAGTCAAGCTTTCAAAACCGGGCTCAGCTGGTGCATACGCTGAAAGAGACGAGGGAATGGTTTTCTGTATGGCTCGGAGCACTGTCTTACTGCATCGCGATGGCGCAGACCCGGGAATCGGAGACGAAGGGGCTGAAGTTCATGGGATACCCCAACTGGCGTCAAGTTCTGAAGGATGCCGGTTTGTCGGACGGTTGGATCGATGACATCGTTCGTTCTCCGGTGGGTAACTATGAGTGGAAGGTTCCCCGGGTTGGGTGTATCTTGAAGGTCATTGATGCCCACCCAGACCAGCCTGCCAATGACTGGTTCCTGCGGTATAATATTCCAATCTGGTATCGTCGGAGGGGAGAAGAGGGGGAATGGATGATAAGCCTCAGAAATCCCCGGTCGGAGGCCGTTGTTAACGAAGAGGGGTCTGTTGAACGAGATCTGGACAAGGACCTATCTGGAGGAGAAGATCCCAATCCTAATGAAGAGGAGCCAGACTGGATGTCATTCTTCAAGAGTCGAGAAGCGAAATACCCTCATATATTGGCCACAGAGAGTGGAATAGATCGACAACGTCGCGAAACCCGGATACAACAAAGACCTGTGCGGAAGGCAGCCGTGTTCGAATGGTTGCAAAAAGGCGACGACTCGAATAGATGGGAGAGGATACCTGTCACCAACAAGTGTAAGATGGATACGCTAGCGTCGTATCGTCGCCACCAAATTCGGTACGATCCGTTTTTTAACGAGTGGGATTGCTGCGAGAAATTCACGATCGGCGATCTCGACGACGACTCAAGCGACGAAGAAGACTGGGAGGGCCCAGTGGTGATTCGTAGTATGCCCGTCGAGGAAGTTCCAATGACGGGCGTGGAACCTACACCTGATCTGTTTGGCCCTGCTGAAGATGCTACCGGTGCTAGGCGGGGATCTTCACCTTCTTTCGAGACCCTAACGTTCATAGAGCTCGAAGTCGAAGAAGTGTTTGGGAAGTACTACGGTTTTTGTGCCCCAGTCATCGGCACACCCCTTCCAGACCTTTCCACTACCGATGACCGCTCCGCAGACCGGTTCATTCACCTGCTGGGCTCCGAGAGGGAAATAGTGAAGGACGACGAATATTTTCAAAGTTATCATTACAAGCTGGTGCAATTGTTCCTGGAGTCCATGATTGAGCTCACAACATCTAACGGAATGCTTTCCGACATGGACGACTCGTCACTCCAGCCCGTTCGCCTGTTACCTCGGTTCAGCACCATGGCCAAGCTGGACATTCGGGGTGTACACCGGGATATCGAGTGCCTCGACGCCAGTGATTTTCTGTATGTCTTCGAGCCCCAGAATGCCGCCGTTCCGTGGAAAGTTGCCACCTTCTCCCCCATCACTGCACTCCTCATCTGCCGCCTACCCGCCAGTTACACAGAAACCTCGATTGTCTATTATCTAGCGCAGAGAGGGATTCCTTTCAGAGTGTTGCATCCCCTTCCTCGGATTCAGAAACTTCCTCCAAAACCAGTGGTTCACGCGTTGCCAGTGCGAAAATGGGATCACCAATTCACAAGAGAGGATTACGACAGCTATGTCAACCAGCGAACATACCTACTGGGGCAGCCTCATATGCAAGCGACACTCAGACGAGGGGGGATCGCATGGCGTCTGGCCATCGAAGCCCTCGGAATAGCTGAGGTTGTTAAGGAGCCAACACTGTGGGGCCACCGTTTCTCTCCCACTTCTACGCTCGTGGAAGACACGGTGACAACAGTAGAGCTGGACCTGCTCTGTGGTGCTTACGAGTGTATAAGTGGTACGTCCTTCCTGGAACCTTTTCCGATACAACGAACTCAGATCTTTCCAGACGATGGGAAAAAGCGCGCCTTAAAGTCGTGGTGGCCGTTGGTCCGGTACTATGAAAAGCAAGAATGCGGGGAAAATCACGGTCACTGGTCAAGCCGAAACGAAGAATGGTTCACGAAGAGGGTGTTTGCGATCGAAAGTCAGGACACACCACAACCCCTCTCATATACTGGATGGAAAAGCAAACTGCATGGGGTCAAAGGTGTTCGAAATTTCCTTAGCACTATTTCACGAGCATCCGAGACCCTTATATCGAAACATGCACCAACGCTGTCAGGCAATTAGCAATTTCATCCATCTTGTCCTATTCCATCCACACCGTTCCACAAGAGTCAAATTGATCACGTCTCGCTAATGGGTCGCCGACATCGTCAATGACTGTTTTGCGTTGCCCGACAGTGATGCCGCACGCTCGTCGTTCCATGCAGAATGCCGATATAAGGCACATCGATTTTCGCACTCATGAATTTCATCCTTCCTCCCAGATTTCTGCTCGTGGTGGACCTCCAACAATCCCGAGTCTTTTTTTTAGCAGATTGGTCGATGCGATTGGAGAGAGAAATATATCAGGAGTACATCATCGAGCCGTGTTTACGTAAATTGGATTCGCCCCTCATACATCTCCGTCTACTACAGCACGATGAGATCCCTTCTTTGGCCGAACCCAGTCGTCAATTCGCCTCCTGCAGCTTCCAGAGCTTCTTGGAGTGCCTCCACTTGCCCCCTTTCCAGGGTCAGAGCCTCGGCATACTTCGCCCCCTTCTGGAACTCAAATAGAACTCTATCTTCGGCAGCGCTGAGCTGATTCGTCAACACGACGTTTTGCTCCTTTGTACCTTCCAGCTCGACTTGGCAAATTACGAGTTCCCGAGATAGCTTCCGAACTTTCTTCTTCAACTTGGTCACCTTCCTGCTCAACCTTTCGTATTCTTCCATGATCGATGGAGAACCAACTGGTTGAGAGGAATCGGACGGTAAAGATGGCGTGGCCGCCTCCGCCTCCGCCGGCTTGACCTCCGCATTATCCGGCCGGATTCGGGACCTTTCTATAACGTTTGCAGCCCCCTCTCGCGCAAGGCCCTCGCGGATCGTTTCCCTATTCAAGCGCCTGCGTTCCCTTTGCTTTGCAGCTGTCTCCGCCCCGCTCTTCTCCCCAGATCCTGACGCTGATGCTGATGGTCACTTCAGTCATACATCAGCACCCGACAGTTTAGAACACTCACGAGTCAGATTCTCGATTTGGTCTGAGTGTACGGGCTTCTTCGCCTTCGCCACCTCAGGGACGGGGTGGTTGAGGTTCAGAAGACGCCGCCTCGTTTCCCGGGGTTCAGTCACAGTGTTATTGCGGTGGGGCTTCGCGTTGACAGGGGATTCCTTGGGCATGGTGGTAATATTGGGCGGAAGTATGGGATGTTGAGAGATGGATCGAGGAACAAGCCGAGAACGATATAAGCACCAATTCGCGTTTGACCTGACTTTGAACTTATCGGTCGAAAACTCATTAGCTGAAACTCATCAGTCGAAACTCGTTCACTTCCGGCCCCCGCGGAACGATGCGTTGCCACGGCAGCTTAGACGGTCCCGGAGAAGCGTCAACCGTCGGAAGTGGCGGTGTAATTTGATCGATGTTCGAACGATCGAAGACGGAGCGAGCAAGGATCAAAACACTCTGACTCTTGCAATTCATTAACCTCCCACACACCCCGTTTGAATTGTTCAACTTGTTTAGAGCACGAGCACGGCCTGCTGAACAGCCTTGACATGAACTTGTTTCAGCCAACTTGCGTTGAACTTATAAGAATGACCCGTGAAACGTGCATCGTCCTCTCGTCTCCATCAAACATCAGCTAGCCATGTTCCGACTATCCACCACAGAGCCTTTGACGTGCCGTTTCTGTCAGAGGGAATTCCCGTCATCCCAGCCTTTGACGAGTCACCAGAGGCTGTATTGCACGAAGGCCCAGCAAGAATTCCAGTCTACGTTGTCCGCTGCCCAGAACATGTGGACGGACGAGTGCAAAAGACAGAAAGTGTCCAACGACAAATGTGTTTGGGTCGGCCTCAGAGGTTCTCAATTCAGACCACGAAAGGTATGATGTTCCTCCCTCGAATGCTCGCATGACATGACTGACCTCGAACATAGATTCCGAAGCCGAATCAAGGTTCCAGCGCTTCTGAGCCCAGTATACCAAGCCAAAGCCCTCCTCCCCCCNGCTCCCTTCACCTCTCCCGATGCATTCGATGCTCAAACTTCACAGAGACCCGAGCAGGAAGTAGTACCCGAGGCCCCAGAATATGACCCTGCCCATCTGAATGGCCAGGCTAGCCACCAATTGAATGGACAACCGAGCCTTCCGTCTTCAACATCCCCCGATGATCTACCGATTGCTATACGAAGGACCCGCCGCAATGTGGAAAGGTTTAGGATAAATGACCGTTTACCGGAACCACTTCGAACCAACGACGACTCATTCCTTCTACCTGCTGGTAAGACTTCCCCTCACCTTCGTCAGTGCACTTTGTTGACAGTCTCAGATTTAGGTAACCCTTTCAAACGTCTGCAAGCTTTCCGCAGTGCCCTCCCCAAGCCAGCTCATATCGAAGGACCGGCTAATATTTTCAACCTTCGCCGAAGATATTACTCAACTTCGCTGCCTACACATGACCCAGAAGGGTGGATCGACCTCGATAGTCTTTACGACTCGACTTATCACTCCAATACGCCAGAAGAGTCTACCCACGACGCTACTTCCGTGGTCCCGTTACGCTCATTGGGGCCATTCCCCAACCTTTCGAGCTTCGAGCTCGGCGAATGGTACATCGACAGCGGCTCACAACTCTCGATTGTCAAACTGCAGAAGCTTGTTCAGTTAGCGCAGACTCCCGGCTTTGCAGAAGACATTGCGAAGGCCAATTGGCCTCAAATATTTGACGCTCTCGGGAACAACCAAAGTCTGGATAACGTCGAGAACGCTGATGATGAGGAAGCTTGGGTTGATGACGACGGTTGGAAGACTACCCCAGTCCATATCTCCGTCCCCATTCGTGGCGCTGTGGAAACGCGGAATGTGGGAACCCTTTACCATCGAAGCATAGTCTCGATCCTTCAAGAGAAAATCCTCAACAGCTCCGATATGGAGCATTTCCATTACGACCCGTTCGAAGTTCTGTGGCAGCCAGACCCTGACACCCCAGCCATGCGGGTTCATTCTGAACTGTATAACTCGGATGCATTCTTGCAGGCTCACCGAGAGCTGCAGGACTCTCCACCGCCTCCTGGCTGCACCAGACCCCGAGTTGTAGCTGCTCTAATGTTCTGGTCCGACGAAACACTCTTAACTTCCTTCAGCGACGAAAAGCTGTGGCCCTTGTACATGTTTTTCGGTAACGAGTCCAAGTATCGCCGTTGCAAGCCCTCGTCAAATTTGTGCCATCATGTTGCCTATTTCGACAAGGTAAGGGTCGTTCTTCCGCATGAGATATCCGAGTCTGAAACAATTCTCTCTTAGCTCTCTCCCGATTTCAAAGATTACATCACCCGCAAGACTGGTGGAAGGATGCCGCCCAAGTCTTTCATGTCGCACTGCAAGAACGAAATGTTTCACGCTCAGTGGGAAATCCTGCTTGATGACGAACTGTTGGAAGCCATCCGGCATGGAATCGTCATCATGTGCCAGGACGGGATTGAACGCCGGTTCTACATTCGAATTTTCACCTATTCAGCCGACTACCCCGAAAAGTAAGTTCCCTGCTCTCTTTCAGATTTGCAGATCGTTCAATCACCACTGCAGGGTCTTAATTGCGACGATCCGAAGTAATGGGGCATGTCCTTGCCCCCGCTGTCTGGTCAGCGCGGAAAACCTTGACCAGCTAGGTACTGAGGAAGATCGTGCATTCCGGGAGAATCACGTCAGGAAGGACGATGTTTCCAGGCAGTCGAAGGTCGAGGAAGCTAGATCCAAAGTGTTCAAGGACCGCGCTTCGATATCTGGTACACATGTGAATCGATTGCTAAAATCTGAGTCTCTCCAACCCGTTAGAGTGAGGATTGCTACTGCCCCTCCATATTCATGCCACACTGTACTGATGCTAGTTGAATCTAGAACGCTTTCTCAGTTCGACTTAAATCAACAAAGTTCGATATTTTTCGGGCGCTGGTGGTCGACCTCATGCACGAATTCGAACTTGGAGTTTGGAAAAGACTTTTCATCCATCTAATCCGGGTCCTTGAAGCATCCTCGAAAAACGAAGTCCTTGTTCATGAACTTGACAGACGGTCAGCCCCTTAATCCATTCCTTGATTGGTCTGACTGTGACACTTAGGTACCGCCTTGTTCCGAGGTTCGGAAAGTCTGTGAGACGTTTTTCAGAAAACGTCTCTGACTTCAAGAGAAAAGCTGCCCGAGACTATGAGCAGCTTCTGCAGGTGAATGATGAAGTACGATTCTCGCCTTTCCAGTGCTAACGTTACTTCAAAAGTGCGCCATTCCTGTCTTCGATGGGTTGGTTCCAGATGAAGAGCACGGTCGGGAGATCCTTCTAATACTGTCGTCCTGCGCCAAGTGGCACGCTCTGGCGAAGCTCCGATTCCACACAGACGCAACCCTAAACCTTTTAGACGAGGCCACTGTCGAAATTGGCAACTCTTTCAGGCGATTCATCGACAATGTATGCTCTCAAGTCCAAACCAAGGAGTTGGCTATCGAGGTGGCGAAACGTGTTAAACGGGAACAGAAGAAGGCGGCAAACAAAGCGAAAACCGCTAAAGAAGACAAAGGGACCACAGGGGAACCTGGGCCGTCGACCGAGCCTGCTTTATCTTCCCCTGTCCTCGAGGCTGCAGGCCCTACCGGCCCTTTGCCGCTGCAGTCAGAGACAGCTACTCGTGTGATAAAGGCGAACAAGTCACGTTCAGGACGTTCGGGTCCGGTAAGAATTTACGATTATTGTTCGTCGTTTCTTCCTGACTTCAAATTTTAGTCCTCTGCGTCACGGCGAAAAATAAGGTCAAAATCAGATCCGAAGGTGGAGTTGCAGATCTCGGGGAGAAGCTCCGAGCGGGTGAAGGAGGCCAACGAAACACAACACAGCTCCACCCTCGCTGCAATGCCCGACGCTGCTCCTTCTCAGGTACAACAATCAGGCATATCTAATCAAGGGACGACAGTGGTCCCGCCCCCACCGGAAGCAAGTGTACGTGCCCCTTCACTTCTACGGGTCTTCATCCATTGATCCGGTCCCAGGCTTCTCAAACCTCGGAGATCAACCAGCAAGATTCAAGAAAGGGCGAGTTTGTAGCCTCGAAGACGAAGCCGAAGTTTGTTCCACTCAACATTCGGACCCCAAAGTTCCATTTTCTTGGCGACTATGTCGCAACAATCCGGTTATATGGTACCAGTGACTCATTTACGTCGGAGACGGTCAGTTTACAATGCACTCAAATCGACGTTTCGCTGATTTATCGTCTCTCCGGATCAGGGTGAACTCATGCACCGACTCCCCAAACGATGGTATCGGCTGTCTTCGAAAAGGAAATTTCGCGAAGAGATTGCTCGTCATGAGCGCAAGGCAGCTCGCATACGCGCCATTCGCGCCCAAATCAACGCATCAAAAGAGACCAAAAAGAAAGAGATCGAAGAGCAGCGGAGAGCAGCCAGAGTAGCCGACATCCACCATTACATCGGCACTAATCAAAATTACCCGATCTCCCTCTCGTCCCTCTCTCTTCTTGACGATTCAGAGGCCAGTGGCGTCGAAGCCGATCCGCTAGGGAAGGTAATTTGCTCCCAATCGATCCAGTGTCTTCAAACTGATATTCTACCCCAGACTTTCCTCCCAGACCTGAGGGAGCACCTTCTCCCCAGAATCGCCTCAGCCTTAAGGGTGCGCCACCAGGAGCATGGGGTTCAAGACGCCATCCCCTCCTTAGATCCCTCGTATCTTGCGTTCAAGGACAGTCGAATCTTCTCCCACAAGATCATGAGGGTCAAATATACCACCTACGATGTACGGAGGAACGAAGACGTTGTACATGTCAACTCTGACGTTTGCAACGTCATGATTCCAAATCCCCATTACAGTGATGATCCTCTTGCGAACCACCCTTACCTCTATGCTCGTGTTCTAGGAATCTACCACGCCAACGTTTATTATGTCGGAGAATCCGTTTCAGGAATCCGTGATTATACTCCAATCCGGATGGAATTTCTACGGGTTCGATGGTATTCAAGTTCTACCAACCCCACAAATCCGCTCGGCTCGACGTCTGCCTCCCTTCCTGAGCTCGATACTGTCTTTTTCCCCCCAGTAACCTCTCCTGACGCAACCTCATTTATCGATCCTAGTATTGTTCTTCGAGCGTCACATATCATTCCCCGCTTTCACAAGGGTCGGGCATACAAAGACGGTCGAGGGAAATCAGAGATCGCGGATGATGGAATGGACTGGAAGGAGTACTACGTGAACAGGTGAGTTCATTCAATCAATACACACTCAGAGGCACAACTGACATGCTTCCAAGGTTTGTCGACCGCGACATGTTCATGCGTTATCAAATTGGCTTCGGAGTTGGACATCGGACCGAAGGGCAGCCTCCCCATGGTCGACGCTCACCCTCGCAAAACCAATCAGAATTTGTCGAACCTCGTTCCGAATCCCTCCCCCCGCTTCCCCGACCCGGTCAAGAGCTCACCAGTACTGCTTCCCCAGACAATTCAAGACCTGAAGGGCTCGATATCGAGGAAGAACCTCCAGAGTCTTATGACTCCGATGGCGAGGGGAGCGATAGCGAAGGGAGCGATGACGAAATGAGCGACAGCGATAGCGATGCTGACCCAGAGGGTGAAAGTGATGAAGTTGATGCACTGGATGACGACGATGTCGAAATGCATGGGTGTTGACGTTGTAGACTTGTGGACTTGTACACCCGAATGACGAAAGCCAATCTTATTTTTGCGAGAGGAGGGTCCGATTTTAGCAGCCGTACCTTCCCTCGAAAACCTGTCGCTTATTTTCGCTATTCGCATATACGCTTCACCACCCTCGAGAACTATCTACATTCAGAAACCATGAGGCTGCCTTGTACCGAACTCGAACTGAGTCGCAAGCAGACCATTGAACACACAGGCTTCACAACCACGATCCTTCCATCTTGCTGTTCCTCGCCCAGAACTTATCATAGTCAGCATTCAAATCATGCTCTCAAACGCGGCTCACTGATCTGTTGTCCAGATTTTGAACGGTTTAGGTGACGCCTCGAGGCCGATTAATCACTGCGGGGATCACCGACTTGACGTGACAGTTTCAACAGCAATTTCAACCCCCTTCTCGGGCCTCTCGGCGTCGTCCTCCTTTATAAGAGTTGCAGCCCCTTGATCACCTTCCTGTAACCCCCACTGTCTTCCTCATTCCACCCTATCCATCGTCCTGCCGGCGCGACTTTCTCCCTGTGCGTCTGCGGTTTCTTGTTCAGTAAGCTGTTCCTGCTAAGCTTCCACCGCCTCAGGTCGCTGACACAGTCGCTCATCTACCCAGCGACATCCGGCCGGCTTGCTTATTGCATTCATCGTACTGCCGGCGCCAATTATTGCCTACGACTCGGATGCGCTCATCAACCGTTAAATGGTGCGTTTTTATCTCGACTTTGAGCTGTCACTAATGAATGTCGTATGCACAGGGTGAAGAATGAACGACAATAGCTAAAGCCTGGGTGCGTTTGATTACCTACGAAACTGACGTTGATTCATCTCCACAGGCTACATGTGGCTCGCCCGCCGCATCCTTTGCACTGTCGCTTCTATTTCGGCCATCGTCCATTATCCAGAGGAAGGTTTGTCTACATCACTATCCAATGGGCTTCAGTGTTGATTCATATCTACAGGTTACGTATGGCTCGCTCATCGCATCCTTCGCACTGCCGTTTCTATTTCGTTCGTCGTCCATTACCCAAAGGAAGATCTGAATCACTACCCAATAGGTTGCCTTCTACTTCTCCATGGATGTGCTGCTATTTCCGAGCCCTGGTTCGAATTTCGCGTGTCCAAGGGAATCGGTTGTTTTCATTACCGTAGCAGCTCGCTCGTCTCCTTTATGTCCTTACGTAGCCTGCTCAATTACTACCATTGAACACAAATTTTGGAATGTGTGGCATCCCGTTTTCCCGTATAGCTGAAAAGCCAAATCAACCACGACCACGATCAACGACGTAGGCCCCGTAAGCGCCCTTGTTCAATTCGAACCATCACCCCGAGCTGCAAGTCAAAATCGATTGACCGTGATCCTTGAATGTTGGTACAGTCGCACCCGCCACAAGGCATACCACTCGTCGGACACCTCGGACTATGGCTTATTGACCGCTCTGGTAGAAGGCTAGGGGCCAAGGTATGCTTGATGCCATGTATGTGTACATACCCGAGTACAAGAACTTCGGAGCCGGGTCAATTCTGACGGCCGCGCGTATTTCGAGTCATGTAGCGAGCGAAAAGGATAGGTTCATAATTTTGGAGCAATGGGATGCACCCATTATTCAATTTTCAACTGCTGGTCACCTGTGCGGTACCGTGTTGTAGCTGCGCGTCGTCAGAGGTCATTACATTCACCATGCATTGACAGAGGTCTCTCCAGACGATGGCCATGATCACCAGATCATCCAATCTGATGTTTCATTTAGATGTGATATCCCTGGCAGTACCTTGACGGGCTACGATCTCGAAACTATTCTTGCTGTTCAAGGATGTGGCACATGGGAATTTCTTATTTGATCGATGTGAGCGTCTTACTCGCTGGCAAGTAAATACTGATTGCCAGAAGTAAGCCTATTCATCTTTAAGTTTGCCTTTGGGAGATGGATTAACGAGGCTTGTTGGCAGGCGCTTTGCCAAGAGACTGAGACGCCCTTCCTATCCACTGACGAAGTGGACCAAATTCAAACAGTGAAGGAGTGAGAGTACGCGGTTCAGACAAATCGGCAAATGGACGGTTTCTCGCTCTGACACTGAGAAGCCACTGTACAGGCATGATTGAGCTACAGTCAATCAATGAATATCTTTCTAGTTGGTCTTAGCCTTTGTCGGCGTAGATGTATTCTATGTTGTAACATCATCCAATCTGGGTCGCTGGCACGGTTGTCCTGGAACAGTTCGCGTATGTCGGCAGGAATGTGACGGTTTGTCTATTCAATCATCAGTTTGAACCACATTAGCTGCCTAAAGGGCCAACCAACTGCAACCGCCCCAGAGAATGTTGACCTCAGGTCAGGTCCTCTTACGAGGTGCGTCAAGTCGGTCTCGTCAAATATTGCTCGAGACTACAAAATATTTGCTCAAATACACCGTCTCGCCTATCCCGGAATAAAGCACCCCAAAGCCCCAGAGAATGTTGACCTCAGGTCAGGTCCTCTTACGAGGTGCGTCAAGTCGGTCTCGTCAAAGATTGCTCGAGACTACAAAATATTTGCTCAAATACACCGTCTCGCCTATCCCGGAATAAAGCACCCCAAAACTTTTTTCGGATGCGCGAACCGCGAGACGAGACCAGTCCTCAACTTGGGATGACTTACCACCTCTGCCAGATATACCCTGCCTTTATCTACCTTTCTCTGGCCTGACAAGATGAACTGCCAGAATGGCGAAGATTGATGATCATTCACTCGTGATATTCCCTTATCTAGCCTTACCTAACTCTCATAGACCGACTGATGGTTGTGCTGTAATCGACACCTTCCAAAAGCGTCCACAAGTGAACGTTCGTTGGAACTTTGCGGGATTCAATCAGTGACTGCGCATCGCCAAAACAACTCGCTGCGCTGCGGAATATAGGTATGAACCGGGTTCTCTGGGTTCCTACAGTCACGGAAGTTCGAAAACAGCCTCATGGGTTCGAAATCGGAACACAATTCTATGATAGCGGCAGGGGCGACAGTTATTGGGAATGAGAACACGAGAGAGGCGGCCGTCGGGTGGCAACAAGTGGTGTAAGATGGTGTACAAGTAATTTGGGAGACCGCAGGAGGTTCGATCCGAGGTGCTGTGGACTAAGGATTGAATATAGTTCAGCGGGTACAATACATCGTATCGATGAGTCGTTCCTTGTGCAGCAAAGTCCATTCTTCATTGCCGTAGTCGTCCCAAGCTCTCCTCACTTTGTCTCCTAGCCATGATCTTTATGAGTGTATAACAACCGGCTCTGAATCGAGCGAAAACGTGGTGTGAAGTCAGGAATATCGTCGGCCAAAAAGGTTTGGACATCTCCACGTGAGGCAAGGAATTGAACTTCAGTACCCAAGCTCCTCTTCAACCCTGCGGTCAACGTTCCAGCGCAAGGAAGTCGAGATAATCCGGCTCTCGAAATATCCTTTGGATTTCTTCGTCGAGTGGAATCGACTATCCCCACAATTCCTAACCTAGACCAGATCCGTTCGGTAATCTCCTCGACGGCTTGAGAAACCCGAAAAAAAAAATGAGTTCAAATCATTTATCTCAACCTGATATTTCCCGATGTACTATGTCTCTACTTTACTGCAAACGCCACAGATGTTTGCTATTGTGGGTCCACTCATGTGCCATGAGGTGAACCCGTGTTCAAAGTGTATATCCTGAAGTCCTGAACATGGCAGCGTTGCTTGCATTAGTACTGTAATACCAAGACGCTCCTCTGCATCTTGACTTCCTCCGGGTCTCCGGGACACACGCATCTCAGCAACTAATCCATCGCGTTCTTCGGTACTTGGTCTCCAATTCGACCGTGAAAGTTCCCGAAGGTGGAGAACATATCAGCGTGGCCATCTCGCCCCACTTACAATACCTCAGATGGCCCGAATACCTGTGGAGAATCAAGTAGGATCGACGCCACATTTCGGTCACCACAGAGATCAGGACCCCCCTGATGACGAAATCTTGGCCTCGATGGGATTGAACGCACACATGGGCGAATTATTGCCCTATGTTGTGCTTGATGCGATACCTTCATATTCCCTGGACACTACCTGCTCAGAAGAACCCCCACACGACGAGAACCAAGTTCAAGCTTTGGAATATATCCAAGCCTGGATTGTAGCCCCGAAGCCCAACCTTTCTCCCCAAGCCCAGCCCCTTCTCTGGATTTCAGGCAGTGACAGCACCAAAACAACGTGTGTCCTACGCGAGCAAGCTCGACGCACCCACAGCGAGAGCAGGCTACTAGGATCGTATTTCTTCTCCGATGCTCTCAAATTCTCTCCTTCCTCAACCAGTGATAACGAAACGCATTTCGTCGCGACTCTTGCATCCCAAATTGCGTCCAATGTTCCAGGTCTTGGAGATTTCGTCGCTCACGCAATCGGTATGAACCCGGCCGTTTTCTCGAGGCCAATGTACGAACAAACGGAGGTCCTGATTTTCGGCCCCTTGGCCGAGTGTAGGAAGTATTACTCGGGAGGCCGGTTTTGGTGGAGACGGCTCAAGGCTGCTGTTCTCGGTCATTCCGTACCAGCTGACGAACGAAGACGATATTCTACTTTCAATCGGCGGCATAAGGAGTGGTGGAATCGAAACATCGTTGTCGTGGATGGGTTAGAGGCTTGCGGGCCTGACGCACTTCCATCGAACGACCAGGCCACGACCAGCCAAAAGGTTCGTGGCCTTCCAAGTCTGCAACAAGAGCAGCAGAAACGAATACTCGGTCTTATGGAATGGGCCTCCATGCATCCCATGTTTCCTGTCCGTTTCGTTTTCTCTAGTCAGCCGGGCAGCGAGCTCGAGGAGTCTATTCGGAAAATCTTTCAAAGTACAAGAATTTGTGGTTATCTTTCTCTTGAACCTGGCGGAGGGAACGATGCAACAGCCCAGAGCTGTGACGTCTCCACATAACAATTTTGTTAAATCGCTTCGTTGGCTCCTCGGCATCGCAGGCGGGCATTCGAAGTCGTTTGGTTCAGAAGTCTTAGCATGAGTACATTCTAGTTTGGATTATTATTCCGAATCGAATAAAACAATTCTACCTTCAAATCCCCATGTTCTGGAGCTCCTTTTCCATCAGGCACTGCCCGCAATCTGTCTTCTCGGGTAATACCAACCCTTCATGTCAGTGTGTAAGCCCTTTATCCAGAGGATCCTCCCAATCGATAATTCCAAGCGTCAACTCAACAACACTTCTTCCAAGCTCTCCCTCGGACCTTCCAAACAGCTCCCGTCTGTTTCGCCTACGAAACCTGAGGCCTTCTTGAGCTGCGAAAGCTGAATGGAGCTAGCTACTCTCCCTTCTACCGTACCTCCACCATGTTCGAAAAAATCTCGCCATTGAATCGGAGGTACTTAGGCTTACCGGGGACCATAAATCCGTAAACCAATGGGCCGCAGTCGATGACGAACTCCTCTGAAAGTGGCACCACAACAGTAGACTCCTTTCCATCTTCCCCATTGTTTTTGAGAGCCTGGAAGACTTCGCCGTAGTTGGTGCTGACGCCGATCGTTAAGGAACACAGGCTGAGGGTGGGGGACAATATGTGCACAACATGGAAAGCCGGAGCGACAGGGAAGCCAAATTTGAAAGGACGCCGTGGAGATTTTGGAAATCGAAAGTCCATTCCTGATCGAAAAGATCTGTGTGGGCCCCGAGTCGAAAGTGTCGGAGCGAAGGGAAGGAGTAGCGGTCGAAAGGTACGGGGGTGAAAGTGGAAAGTGGCAATATGCTGGATGACAGTTATATCCTGGAGGTCCTTGTGTTCTTTGACGTATTCACCCATCAGGGATGCTACAAGGTTTACCATAGGAGACATAAGAAATTCCTTCTTGGAGGGATCGAATACTGATAAGGTCTAGAAAGTCCTGGTCATCCACGGGAGGTAATTGCGACGTGAGTGAGATTATTTTGGGGGAGGTCGAATATATCCAACGCGAGCTGCTCAACGGTGGGGCCCAAGCGCAGCGAAAGGCGTCGCAAAGATTCCGAATCTTTCTTTGAAAAAGTTTCCATTGGTTCTGCTCTTTCCAGTTCGAAGGCGGGTTGCAAACCGAATTTAGAATAGAGTACGAGCGATACCACGCTGTTCAGCACTTTTGGATCCCGTATTGGCCATCCATCGTCCACGGTGATTTTTCCGGTAGGGAATTGATTTTCTGAGACTGCAAAGAAAGGTTCTTGATTTCGAAGCCTTGGGCGAAGCACAGCATGCCAGGCAGCCACAGCCATGATATCGTCCTTCCACTGGTCCTCGTCGACATAACAGTTAAGAGATTTCACCAATGTGCCAGCCCGTTCGTACCAGTCCTTTTGAGAAAGATCTCCACAATGAGGGCATCTCTAAGGCTATCATCCTCCACCTTCTGCAGACCTGTACAAGCGAGAAAGGAGGACTTTCGTTGTAGTTTGACGCGTGCCGAAAGAGTCGCGGAGGATGAGTTAAAAAATTTCTCCTGGAAGATTGACGATTCGGATCGATGTTGACCGGGATATCTGAACAATTTACTTGCAGGCCAATAAAATGACGCTTTCGTTCCAACATTCGCTTGTTCTCTACCAGAAGCTTAGACGGAGCTTGTATTGCTTGAGAACTGATTCTTCCTGTCCGCTGTCTAAAGTATTCTTCTACTGCCGTTGCATTAGTCGACGTAGCAATACTCTGGCTGTGAATAGGGGGAAACCGGGATTAGCAATGCGAATTTTCCGGGTACAGTGGGATGATAGAACGTACCAGGGTCTCCATGAGTGGTGCGTTGAAGCGGTCGAGCCTGCCGGGTGCCCTGGCAGGTCACCTGCCACGGATCAGAAAACCAAAGCGGCTGAGTCGGACTCGGCAACTTCTAAACGAAGCCACCAACATGAGCCAACAGCATTGCGCCCTCAACCATTTGCTCACCAGCATTGAGACCTCAATTCCCGACGAAGTTTCTCATATCTGTCGCGAAATCGAGAAGCTGAAAACCGAGATATCGCAGCTCCGTCGCCTGGCACTATACGAATTCCTGCTGTTTCCTCTACTCACGTCGCTCAATGGTGACAACATCGCTGAGCTAGCAGACTCCACTTTCCCTTTCGTCCAAGGCGGTATCATGATGTTTTTTGAACTCCACGTCCCTGTGTCAAGAAGCCACATCTCCACTCGCGCGACTTTCTATACACCTATGAACGAAACAGCCAAGTGTCAGGAGCTCTGCTAAATTAGCGTATCCTGGGCCCCTCCCAAACTCCACGCATTGCAAATCAGGGACGCAAATCCTTCGACCATAATTGTTCTTCACTGCTTCAAAACGTCATCTCTAGTATATCTGGACATTGGTTGTCGGACGATGAATGGAGGTATGCTTTTTGCCCGAGACCTCCTCTTTTTGGTCAAAGACCAATCAAACTGCCAAGCTGCGTTGCGCTCACTGCGGCTTTTCCGCATTAACACAAACAACGAAGAACGCGTTGCCGTTCGTAACGCACCTTACGCTCGACCTCGATGATGGTCGTGACTTCAAGCTCATCAAGGTCTTATCAGGCAAATTTCTCCCTATCGCTTCCCGCTTGGAGGCTCTATAACTCATGGAGGCTTGTCGGCCAGCCTCACCGTCGGGTCGGAACTTCTTCCTTCAAGCCTTCCGTCAGCTTTCCCCATCATCGATATCTGGACCATCGTAATTTCCGTCAAGAAACAAGGAAATTTTGCCTAGCTTATTTGCTTCCACGTCCTTTTGCTCTTCCTGTCGAATTTGGCGCCGGGCTTTTAGGGTATACGAAGCTCCGCTGCCGGTACTACCATCCTGGATCTCCAAACTCAGGTGAGAGTCGGTTTGTCCTACTGAGTGGGTTCTGAAGATCGGGACCAATTGGCTGGCTGGCGACTGGAGGCTACCGGAGGGCCCCGCGCCATGTCAGGCAAACTCGGTTGTGTTGACCCGGACTTCTGCATTAACATCAAGATCACATTTCTGACCAGACGTCAGTGGTCTGCGAGTATTTGCTCCGAATTGAGACTTACTTGCATTCTTTCTTCCTTGGTCTATAAACAAGATGCCCACGTTGTCACTTGGCTCAGCCGCCAGCTTTCATCCGCCATCTATAACCGCGCTGTCGAGAGTGGCACTGCTCTCCCTAACGTGTTCCAGAGCCGTAGGAAGACTTTCTTCCTTTCGGAGACCTCGTTCGTGCGGAACAACACTCCACCCCGATTCCCCATCTCGCCCATAGAAGTGTCAATTTTCCCTGTCTTCTGATGAATCCAGGATGCCGCCGCCGCCGCCTGTTGTCCATGCCAGCGTCTAGACCGCAACCCAACGGTTCAGGCTAAAAATGGTGAAGCAAGGGGGTTGAGAGCAGCATTGTAACAATTCCTGTCATCGCGAGATGACAAGGTTGTGTCGTAAGCGGTTCAATTGCTTTGTTTTCGATTTCAAAATCATATTGAATCCCTTGAATTGCGTTAAATTTAGGTTCATACCTATAACTCTCTCAATGACACGGATCGCTAGCAGGCGTTTATCGAGATCTGAGGTGACAACTTGAAGGTGTCTGAATGCCAGTGAACCTTGCATCATGATATCAAAACACTCCCCGCAAGTGAGTCCATCAGGGAAACTTTCCCGTAGGAACTAGGGGAGTCAGGAGTCAGTTTCTCCTTTCGCCTCCCCTTTCATATCCCTAGGCGCCACTGATAGGTGCATTTACGGCGCGTTCAAAGACGGGACAAGAACTCCTCCAAGTGACTAAGCGCCTGCACGGCGCATTTAAAAGGGACGCTCGCCCTCCCTGAACCTCGGTGATGATGTCGTCCTCAGCGCGTTTATTCTGTTTTGGCGAGCGACTGGGGATCTACCTTACCGTTCAGTCTTCGTGGTACGTGTGCAACTTAGTCTTGGACTTGTGTAGTCGTGTTTATTTGCTCCTCACTAGCTTCTCAGCCGCTGCTGTTGTGATACTCCTGTTCTATGCGTTTGTATGTCTGCCCACCCATTTTTCTTTGACTTTCGCCGACCTCTTTGCGCAATACAGATTCGATGGTGGAAGCGCCGAGGCAGTCAGAGCGAAGACACTGACGTCAGTGCATCAATCTTGTTCTTGAACCTCATGCTTGCGGACCTCCTCCAAGCGATTGGGAACATGCCGAGCTTTCAATGGATGCGGGATAGGGTGAGCAAACCTTGGTTCAAATAAATTCCTTCGCTCGTCAGTTACTCAGATTTCTCTCATACCCTCAGGAAGTCACAGAAGGTACGCTTTGCACTGCACAGGCGATCATCAAACAGATAGGCATCAATGGTGTTGCCTTATCGTAAGTACAACAGTCAATGTGTAGCCAGTGTGAGTTGTGCTCCTAAAGTCCTCTCTTTCCAGCTCTCTTGTAAGTGGTATCCTCTATTGCTTCCTCGCATAGGAAGGGCCGAACACCTCTTCAAAAACCTTGGCTGCTAGTTTATCGCCTTGCACACTTTTTTTTGAGCTGAAACTGCAGCGGACTGTTACCCCGCTTGCTCTCAAGTGTGTAATCGCCTTCATTTGGGTGTTCATCGGGCTCGTCGTCGGAATTCCCAACGCTGTTCGCAGGAACGAGCCGACGTACTACGGCAACACGGGCTATTGTGAGTTATAATTATGCTCTGTTCCACTTTCGGTTTTGCTGACCATTTCGTCCCAACAGGGTGTTGGATCAAAACAGGCTTGGCCACACAGTTGCTCTCTGAGTACGTGTGGGTCTGGGCCTCGGCCGTTATCATGGCAATCCTGTACGGAACCATGTCCCGATTAATATGGCGGCTGAGGGGAAGTGTAGGGGGTGGCGAAGTGGGATCACGAGCTCAGGCTTACCAGCAATTGTTGTGAGTACCTCCATACCGATACCTGCCGATAAATACTCACCATTCTGGACTTCCAGTTACCCTGCTGTATACATCATTTGTGTCTTCCCCATTGCCTTGGCAAGATGGTTAAAGTTTGGCAAGGTCAACTACGAGCCACCATACCAATTCACGCTCTTTGCGAGCACTCTTTTTGGGCTCTCGGGGCTATTCAACGTTATACTTTACTTCTCTCTGAGAAAAAANGTTTACGGTTGGAGCCTCTGCCCCCTCACCTGCCCAAGGTCCTCTCCCCCCNGTGATGAAGCATGTTTTGGAATTACAAGGAGAACGTCAACTACAAATCTGAAGAACTCTATGGTCGGCGAGAGGTAGTGCTCGTATGAAATAAGGTGGCAGCACAATCTTTCAACTCACTATGATATTCCTACCCCTCTACTCGTCATCCTATTCAATAGCCTATTCAATAGTAATCTTCCAGTTCACTTCGACTACGTTCCTGGCTTTCCCATCCTGTGTGATCTGCTCTCCAACACCATGCCCGTATTGTTTCTTCCTCCCTTGTTCCCTCCCCTCCTTCTCCCGAACGCACTCGAGGCACTTGGCACATCCTGAGTCCTCGCTGTGTGGTAAGATCAGCCCTTCCATGCCAGTGCGTAATCCGGCAATACATTATCGACGACATCCAGTCCTCTGATAGGATGACTCACAGGGGTCTGGGAATCACGCTCGCTTCGACAGCAACAATCAACGATACCCGGACAAGGGCTGACTCAAGCAGAGAAAGCCAACAAGGCCTTGGAAAACATGAATATGATTGCACTGTTGAAGAAAATTGACAGACCTCCGACCAAAATACGCAGTACAATGCAACCACCACATATGCCAGTCTGATACCGTAGCCTTATCCTCAAGGATGAGAGTGGCGATGGTAGGCGGGTATAGTCACTAAACTCCGGGCACATCTCCATCTCCGCAGTCCCCTTCAGCGTGGGGGCAGGGTTCGGCGTTGGACTCTCCGACAAACCCTCAATCATCCTTCCTTCCTGGCGCTACCAGAGGGAGAGGGTGAAGGTATCACTGCACTCATCGAGTGCGTGAAAGCATAAGAAGCCGGTGTGGAGCCACAGCGCAGGCTAGCTCGACCCATCATTAGCCTCAGCCTCCGCAGTGACCCTGGAAATCTCCCTAAGGATACTCTCCAAACCCTCCCCTCCAACACCCCAATACTCCTTCTCCTCGGCACTCAACGGCCCCAGCACCCACTCCGCTGCATCAACACTCTTGTCTATACTCCCCTTATCCCCTCCCCTCCCAACCCCAACCCGGAACTGCCAAAACGGCTTACTCTTCCCGCTCCCTCCCAGACTCTGCATAACGGACTTGACACCATTATGACCCTGATGCGAGCCACCCAGCCGAGGGGAGAGCTTGCAAGGTGCGTGTGTAAGCGAGTCGTACACCAACACCAGCTTGTCCGCAGGTAGTTGGGTTGTACGAAAAGTAGTGACGACGGTGGGTCCGGAAATGTTCATGAGCTGCTTCGATTTGAACAGCGTAATCTTGAGACCAGTGGCCGGATCGGTTCCAGTGCCCATATGCCCCCCACGCACGGAGTTCAGGGGTATCGACAGTTGCTTGGAGAGAGAGGTGACGATATACTGCCCAATGCTATGCCGTGTCGACGGGTACGGAGCGTTTCCGAGTCCGGCGATGAAGATGTGTGGGGTCGACGAGGAGTGGGCCTTGCGACGCGCCATGTAGAAGAGCGTTGTGAATGGTTTCATCGTGTTCAGTGGTTTGCAAAGCATTTTATAGAGGAGAGAGCGTCAAGGAGTCATACCAGGTCAAAGGGCTGACGTGACGGAACGAGAAGAGAAAGCAACCTCCGAGCTTATTCAGCACAGGATTTGTGATCCCTCTGAGTCATCAGCGCTCAGCCTCAAGCGCCTAGGCGTAACGAAATGCCCACCAAGGACTGTCGGATACAACTAAAGAACAAATTTTTTGTAACGACTACAAAGATGTAGATCTAGTAATCATCCAGGTCATGAGGTCCGTAGTTAGTGCTGGCTAGCTCTAGCTATGTGTATACGAGTAGTATCCAAATGCAAATAAGTGAGTAACGTGAAATGCCATGACTATTCTAACAATTTAACCTGCAAACCTATTCTTGGAGAACGAAACGACGGGCAGTCGGACAGTGGTACACTTATCCTACATCCACACCCGATAAAATAACTTACACCACCACAACCACCATCCCACTCTAAGTCGGGCGATCAGGCTAGCCTGGTAGACCAAGAAGGCAGCGAGCTTTTTGGAGTGAACCAAGCTAGCTTGGTTGGTATAAATATGCCAGGCCACTCCTAGTCCCGCAGCCTGCCAGTCGTTTGCAAGCCAGCCTTCAAGCCCCACAACCCTCTCCGATCTAATCGAGTCACTTTTGAACCCGCCGCTTCCAACGGAATCTGCCTTATGCTGGACACCTCACCCCTTCCTTCAGCAACCCAATGGCAGCCTTATGCTGACTTACAGCCAACACGATAAAGCAGTGCCAAATCGCATGCGAGCTCCCCCCAATCACATCTAGTTTCCGCCTCACAGATACAGGTAAGAACCGTTCTGGGGTGTGGGTCGCGTAGAAGAGCAGACCGATAATGTACGAAAGGAGGGATGGGAATATCGGCGCTGGAAAAAAGAGGTAAACGGAGGTCAGCACTCTTCATGGAAGGAAAGAGGAATGAGGTGGGGCGGGTCGATACTCACATACAAAATAATACGCCTCGCTCCACGAATGCAGCACCCCCAACATAATCATCGGCCCCAACCCCGAAATCGCCATCGCCAAAAAGAACGCAATCCTGTACAACCGATACTCATGCATATTGAACCACTTCATGAACGGGAATATATTCCCGCAAATTCCCGTCGCCAAACACACTCCAAGGAACGCCCACGCGACGGTGCTATGACACGATCCGAAGCCGTACCATACGACGGTGGCGACAGTGGCGGAGATGAGCCAGCCGATACCAACGTAATCCACCCGAGCGCAGAATTCCATGGACTGGAGGTCTGCACAGCCTGACATGGTATGCCAGAGTGAGGAAGAGAGAAGGCAGAGTAAGGAGAAGGAAATGAATGCCAGCTCAATGGGGTCCGAGGGTGCAGAGAAAGTCGCGGGGATGATGAACGAGGACGACGAAGAGGGTGATGACAACATGCGTTGCTGAATGAGAGGTGTGATGCTGAAGGGGTAAGGTGGGGTGGGTAGAGAGCTGACCCACGCACTCAAAGCCGCGTATGCGCCAACGAGGCATTGGAACGACGCGACGCATACTCGTTCGACGACTTCGAGACCGCCTAGGGCCCATAGAGGTAGCACGGAATGCACACTGGATACCACAGGCCCTCCGACTTGCGTCACGAAAGATCCCACCCTCTCCGGAACACCCTCTAGCCACGGCGCACTGACTTTCAAGAACACGAGGTTCGAGAACCAGATCAGGAAGGGGATGAAGTGAGTGTGAATGTTGAGTGTCTCGTTGTGCGCCTCGAACACGCTCCTGAGGATCAACCCCCACCTCTCCACCGGAATGAACCGATACCCATGCACCACGAACGGGTTGTTCTTCCACTCATGCGGAAGGTCCGTATACCCAATCAACTGGACCCCTTCGAAACTCCTCATCATTGCCCGCTTCACCTCGTCGATGACCTCTTCAATCTCGTGCTCTATTTCGGATTTGAAATCGGAAAACTCTTTGGAGAAGTGGGAGAACTCGTCGGAAATTTCGTGTGAGAGGGTGGTAAGATTCATGCGGGCGGAGGCGAGTGCTGAGAATACGAGTTCGGAGGATTCGTCTGCGAGGGCTTCCATGTTGGCTTCAAGACCTGACAGGCCCGAGTATACGTCGGCAATGAGGGAACGGGAGCGCGAGCGGAGGGTAAGTGGTGGTGGCTTCAATTTGCCGTCTGTCGAAGTGGATGTGGTGGTGCTAGCAGCGGGTGCAGATTCGAGCATGGTCTTGGCCTCAGTGACAAGAGCTTCCAAGCCTTCTGCGACAGGCGCAAAGGGAAATGAATATGAAGTAGGTGCCATGCCCTCTAAATGCTTGTGCAGCGTGGTGAGATGTTTCGCCAACATCTCGACTGCTCCAGCATAATAGCTAGGCTGGAACTCGAGGTCTAAATCATGGAACCCCTCCCGGGCGTCGTCCAGCTGTTTTTCGTATTGGGCCAAAGAGAGTGAAGGTAGTGTGGGTAGGGACAGTGCAAATTCTGCTGGCCAATGCGTTCGAACGAAGGCTTCTAAGCCTGTAGGATCCGTTGAGAGGGAGAGGTGAGGAAGGCGGGCGACGACATCCGACCGTATCTCGGCCAGCAAATCCAGCGCTGTCGCCGCCGTTGGTGTGAAGGATAGGGTGTCGAGACTACGCTCGAGAGTCTCTAGGTACGTGAGCACCAGAAATCTCAAGGATGCGAGGGTGTTGGTGGGCGAAGCGGAGGTGAGGTCCAGGGCCGCGAGGGTGGTCGACGACGAGCATGTTATTGATGGGATTCGGCAGGAGGTCGCGGACGTTGAGGAGGGTGCTGGGGGCGCAGAGAGCCTACGTCGCCGCTGTCGTAGACCCTCGGTCGTCGTCACCGTCGCCGTCGACATGGTGGATGCGAACAGAGGTGGAATATCGATCAAAATCACTCGGCCCTGGCATATGATTTTGATGCTCGTATCATATTTCACCCCTCCGCCCTTGGCACGTCCAAAACAGTTTCCATTCCCCATGCCACTACCCGTACACTCTACATGAAGTACTACAAGAGCACGTACCGGAACCAGGAATATGCGAAGAACATCTGTAAACCTTGGCTGGTGAAGGGCCAGTGGAACCCGTGAGGAGCTAAAGCTCCAACCCTGTGAGACGACCGCCAACCACGTTCTAGGTGCAAAGATGTTCGGATCTGGCAGGGTGATAAGACAGCAGCGCACATATGGTAGCCCAACGGTAGCCAATGCGTTTTGAACGTGGACGGTTTCCCGAAGCACGTTGCACACGGTCCATGGAGCAGCGGGACCCTGGAACGTGCCTGCAGTGACAAAAGTATTTGAACCCTCCCCGAAGACACCTGAGGAACATGGAGACAGTAAGCAACAAATAATCCACATTAGGCACAGAATTCGAAAACGCTCCAGCGGCGTGACAGTGAACCAGGAGAGCCACCAAAAATGCTGAGTAAGCCATCAATCACCGGCAACTTTCTGCGTGATAGCCGAGCATGGGCGCCTACTAGCGGGGTTTGGACCGTCAAAGTCAGTGACTGGTAGAGTAACCGCTAGATACCTGAGCCGGCCGTGCGCCAGGCAGAGAAATACAGGATGAGTTGCTTATAGCTACTTTGAAAGTTTAGAGTCCTGAATTAGGCTATCAGGAATTCAACACAATGCTTTCAGTCGCTCTTCTAAGACTGACGTATGACTATACTTGCCATCAGCCCTTAAAACTTGACAGCGTGTGAGAGCGCTCGGAAAGGTTCCAAAGTAAACTTCAGGTTGAATGACGACTGGAGGAAGGCCCAGGAGTATTGGTTACCCAGACTCCATTGATTTTGTTTCTTATTAAATTGTTATTAGCAGGTAGCACAAGGTGTCTTGATAAAGATTTCTTTCATGACCTTCATCCGAGTCCGCTGCGTAGTCTCTTGAACCTGTAGATGGCATTCTCACCGCTACCCACAATTTTGATCTCAGACAATTGTCACCGCATGGAACACAGCACTTTTGGCGTGCTTTGAAGGTTGCCCACTTACCTTCATGGCCTTCAACAACGCAAGCAACTTCTCGATAGGAAGCGCCAGAATTGAAATCTCAGGAGGAAGCAATGGCTACTGGAGTGAGTGCGGCGTGTGGCAAGGCTTGTTTTACCTAGGCTGACAACTTGATATACAGGCCCATTGCAATTGCTGTTGGATAACAGCTCAGTCGATGCGACAACAGACTCTGTTAGCGCTTCGTATGCTCCAAGGTGCCATCCTGAGACCAGAGAGGCCGTTACCAAACACATCATGGATTGGGCGCAAGATTCGCTCACACCCAAACCGGTGCTCTGGATCTCTGGCCCAGCGGGAGCCGGGAAAACCTGTATACAGAGGAAGGTCGTGGATATCCTGAAGAAGAAAGGATTATTTGCGGCCTCTTTCTTCTTCTCTACAAAATCTCTGGAGACAAGCAATGAAAGCCGTCTCGTCAGCACGCTCGCGCTTCAACTGGCGGATACGACACCTGCTATCAAAACATTCATCGTAAAGGCAGTCGAGGATGACCCAGGAATTTTTAGGAAATCCTTGGAAGCGCAAGCTGAGAGCCTGATCTTCTGTCCCCTTCAAAGGATACGTGTCTCGCTCGCGAGCTGGCTTCTAAAGGGTCTCCTTGGCTCAGTCGGTTGGGTTTCCCAGGCATCGACACGACCTAAATTTATCGTGATTGATGGGCTCGATGCCTGCACGGAAAATAAGGAGCAAGCTCACATCGTGCATTTGGTTCAGATGTTTGCAACTCACCCATCGCATCCCTTCCGCGTCATCCTCACAAGCCGTCCCGAATACGAGATTCGCAAATCGTTCGCGAGCCCCCCGTTAAATTCCATCACACGCACCCTCAAACTCGAGAGCTATGAAGCAGAGTCGGATATACACCGATACCTCATTTCCGAACTCGCACGCCTCCGAAATACCCATCCTTGCGGCTCAGTCATCCCGTTAAATTGGCCCTCACCTCGCGACATTCAGAAGCTGGTTCGGAAGGCATCGGGGCAGTTCATCTTTGTTGCCACCGTCATCAAGTACTTGGATCACCCAAGTCGGAATCCTGTGGCGGAACTGAAGAATATTTTAGCCTTATCTCAAGAGTCCCTTGGAGGGGCCAATCCTTTTGCTAAGCTCGATGCTTTATACACCAAAGTCCTTCATCCTCGCAATGCGGACATCCCCCTTCTCAGGACCATCCTACACACCATCATACATAATCGCGGGTCTTTCCTCAACACTACGTCGGGTATTGACTATCTCCTCCAGCTCGACCCAGGAACCACAGACATCGCACTATCCGACTTGCACTCCATCGTATCGCTCAAAACTCGCATTACATTTCATCATAAAAGCATGAAAGACTTTTTGATGTCGCCTACCCGAGCAGGCGACCTCTACCAGGATCTGGCAACGACCAACTTACGACTCACTGAAGCTTACTTGCGACTGTCGAACAGTAAGCCTAGTGGAAGCTGGGAGGCACATGAGTATTTCTGCCTTGCACTGCAGCAGGCAACGTGTGGGGAGAACAGGGCGATATATGAGACAGAAGAACTGATACTGGAAACCTTACCTGAGTCTGTGGAAGAGGTATTATTGGTCGCTGTTTCTACTTTTGTTTCATCTCGACCCGAAGATCAATCGTCCTTGGGGATTGTTCAGACCTGCAGTAGTCATTTTGCGGATGCGTATCATCAGTATGCGGTACGTTTTGAAGGCCGCTCGAGTTACCTTTTTTACTGATACTCAAACTATTCTGCAGTGCGCAAATTATAGTGAATGTCTGCCCCCTTGTCAACGCCTCAAGAGAATCGTTGAATTTGAAGACGAGATCTGGGATCTTGCGGGGGACGTTGGGCTGGATGGGCTGTCTAAAAGGACCATATTAGAGGATTTGATTGAAGGAGACATTGAGGTGTAGCAAGTTAAAATAAAATAACGCCTTGTAGGCGCACTTCGGTCAACATATTTTGTTTACTCTCCCACTGTTGTGCCAAATACCGCTTCCATCAACACAACCTAGTAACCAGGTGCTTGTCGGAGCTGGAAAGTTGCCGGAAAGCTGTCAAATGCAAGTAGTTGGCCACGTACTCCTTCACTCCGACCTCTATCTCTCTTGCAGCGATCTGGCCTTCAACATGGCTTTTGCTCACGCGAGGGATTTCACAATCGGCGAAAACGCCCAGTTCAATGTGATTGAAAATCAAACCAATATTTACAGGTTTGTGGGAAGCAGCTCAGGTCGGCGTTCATGTTCCTTTAGGTCTGATAATCGCCTCATCGGAACCAATGTGGTATTGGATATTCTAGATCCTTTCAAAGATCTCCTAGGACATTGCGCAATCGAAGCCACCCAAGACAGCGTCACTGCATCCTATGCTCCCACATGCCACCCAGATACGAGGAAAGCTGTAACCAATGACATCACGGCCTGGGCCGTTGACGACCCCACCCATCCCCGTGCAGTTTCCATTACATGGCTATCTGGTCCCGCGGGAGCAGGGAAGAGTTGCATCCAACGGAAAGTCGTCGAGATCTGCCAGGACAAAGGCGTGTTTGCCGCATCGTTCTTCTTCTCCACGCACTGCCCGAATACACGTTGCGAGAGCTATTTTATCACAACCATCGCGGCTCAGTTGACGGAAACCACACCCCAGGTCAAACCTTTCGTTTTGGAGGCAATCGAGAATGATCCAGCAATCTTCAGAAAGTCCTTGGAAGCTCAAATGGAGGCGCTCATCATTGGCCCCTTTTCACTTGCGTTCCCCGCAAGCTGTCTTGAGGCGGCTACTGGATCGCTGCCCCGGGTGAATCGCAATGTCGTCGTCATCGATGGGCTCGACGAGTGCATGGAGGAGAAAGAACAAGTCCATATCCTATCTCTGATCCAGAAGTTAACAAGGCATCCATCAACTCCCTTCCGCTTCATCGTTGCTAGTCGACCAGAGTACTCCATCCGGACGGCCTTTGCCACACCTCCCCTGGCCAGTATTTGTCGTAACCTCCGCCTTGAACGGTATAAGGCAGATTCGGATATACGTTGCTTCCTAGAAGCCGAATTCGCTCGTCTTCGAAAAGATCACCCATCCTCCAACACTATCCCTTCCGACTGGCCCTCGATCCAAGATCTCGAGCTCTTAGTCCTGAATGCATCTGGCCAGTTCGTCTACGTGGCCGCGATTATCCGACATCTCGAAAACAGACGAAGGAACCCAGTTGTGGAGTTGCAAAAAATCCTCCAGCCCCGGTCCCTATCTCAACCATTGGCCTGTAACGTGTTACCCGAGCTCGATGCTCTCTATACGAAGATCCTTCATCCCCCCGACGTCGACATCTCTACACTCAAGACAATCCTGCATGCACTTATACACGGACACGCCTGGCTTCACACTTTCAATCGCTTTGATGCTCTTTTTGGCCTTCCATCCGGCACCACCAGCATTGTCATATGCGATTTACACTCGGTCGTCTCTGTTCAACTGGTTGGACCTCCCCCGGCCTCACTCATCTCCTTTCATCATAGAAGTGTCAAAGAATTCTTGATGTGCCCAGCTCGAGCTGGCGACCTTTACCAGCCCGCGATGGATACACACCTACGCCTCATCGAAGCGTGCATACAGGTTTCTCAGCAACATGAACCTTGTAGCATGTCTGCCACTCAGTATGCCTACGTCGCGGTCTATCAAACCACTTGCCTGGACGAGCGCACGTTTTTTGAGGACGGCCTCGTCCGGGATACGTTGCCGCGGTTTATCGAGGAATTGTTCGCGGTTATCGTGTCTTCCGGTGTCAAGGCGTGGGGCTCACTCGAAGCGAGTATTCACTGGGCCGTGACCAGTTTCTCAGTGGCATATCATCGCCATTTGGTACGTGCTCATCCAAACACGTTCGGATAATGACTAAATTTTGAGATAGTGTGCAGACAGGACTGGTTGCTCAACAGTTTGCAAACGCCTGAAGCGTATCGGTCGAATTTATGATCGATTGGAAGCACTGGCAAGTGAATTCACGCAAGATCCGTTTTCCAGGAAACAACGTTTCTTCGAGCTCCTCGAGATGGAGCCAGATCTTGGTAGCCAGTGAATGGAGTCGCTCGGAGAGCCCTTTGGTGCCAATCACTGGCAGCAAAGCCTTGTCGGTCGGTGAATGGTCCAACTTGCTTGAAGCTGTGCATAAATACCACGGTACAATCGCCCCGGAGAAGACATTGCACAATTAAGTCCATTTCGAGTCATCTCAGGCTTCCAGATGTTTTCACTGCCTTGGCGTGTGGATCGAACAGTGATTTTCAGCTGCTGTAGCCATTTACCAGCAGCTCTTGCTCTCAGAAGTCCAAGTGCACAGGAGGGATCGTACCCGAGCAAATCATCCATTGGGCGTTAAATGCACTTAATGCACTTATGATGTACCCAGGTTTGCGGAGTCTCCACACCATTTGTTTCTCCATTACTCGCAGGCAATTTGCGAATCCCAGTCGAACGCTTCTCGAAGCTCTTTGGGGAATGGATGGAGTTTGAACTGTGTGGATTAACCGATCAAGCGCCCTACGACCACTCAAAGGCCTACGGTGACTCTTCACTTTCCAGGTACAGGCTACACCTACTGCGCAGCGGAAGCTTTCTATACTAATCCGTTTTATGTCGAATATAGGTCGCCAGGTCTTCGTATGCTCGACCTTGTTCATTTGATTTCTCTGATCGTCCGGTAGATGAGAGATTTTAAATTCAAGGTTCAGACCGGGTCTTCAACGGTGCGATTCAAGCTTACGACCCAAAATTTGTCTAACGCCAAGCTCTCGTAGATATTTCCCCAAAGCCCGGCTTGAGCGCTTTGACTACAGCTCTGACAAAGCCCTTCCATGGAATCTTCTCGTATCTGTACTTGCGTCTCTACACAGTCCGGAGGGTGCACAGTCGAAGCATACTGACAGCGGTCCATTTTTGGGCTTCATAGCACAAGGCTAGCTGTGGGGTATGTTCGCATTCTATTCACTCGGGGAACTGATTGACAGGCCTACCGTTCAGGCACATACTGGCTTTAAAAGAGATGCAGCATTATATTACAGTGGCCTTTGCTTTGCGTCCAGGACTCCTCGCTCAATGTCCTCCTTCAGTTTCCAGGAACGACTTGGAATCTACTTCGTCGTGCAGTCGGGCTGGTAAGCGCTGCGATCTAACTCGGTCATGATGCATGACGACCTGACATTAATCCTGCGTATCCTTTGTTAGCTTATCCGCTGCCGCCGTGGTGGTACTCCTGTTCTATTCTCTGGTATGATCGATACAGGGCTAAATATTCGAAGCTAACTTTCTTTCCTTTCTCTTAGTTCCGACTCTGGAAACAGAGGAATGTGGAGTCTAGCGACTCTTCGGACGCTACTGGGTCCAGTCTTTTCTGGAATCTTATGATTTCAGATCTCCTGCAAGCAACTGGATGCTTACCCAGTATCCGATGGATGTTGGATGGGGTGAACATCATTTCTTTCCAGCTACTACTCACATCTGATTCTTATATCTAGGTTGTCACCGAGGGCTCCTTATGCACAGCACAAGCAGTCGTCAAGCAGATAGGCATAAACGGCGCCGCTTTATCGTAAGTACTTAATTTCCCGCTGTTCTTAAGAATGTTTAACATTCTAATCTCCTCGCTGCTTCTCTAGGTCCCTAGTATGTTCTTATCTGCTTGGTGAATGACGATCATATCTAACGCGACTCAGTGTATTGCCATCCATACTTTCACCGTGCTGATCTTGCGCCGAAGAATCCCCCTTTATGCGCCGAAATGCACCGTGCTCCTCATCTGGCTATTTATTGCACTCGTCGTTGGAACGCCCTACGCCTCCTATAGTGCAGGCAGGTACTACGGCGAGACTGGTTATTGTGAGTGATTCTCATCTTACAATCAGTCGAAGGACTCATCGTTTACTTCTCTTAGGGTGCTGGATTGTCAAAGATCATACGGCCGCCCGGATTCTATCCCAGTACCTCTGGGTCTGGTTATCAGCCCTGATCATGTCCATTTTATACGGTATCATGTTCCTTGTCATGCGGAATCTGATCATCGTTGGAAAGGATGGAGTTTATTTGGCTAAATGGCAGCGTCGAGTCAGACCTATCATCGTGACGACCGACTACGAAGAGGAGAAAGCCTCTCGAGATTTGGCCCGCGTACTTCTTTTGTATGTCTTCTATCAACTGCATCCAATCTTCCTCATTGACCAACGAAAATTTACAGCTACCCTGCAGTTTACATTATCTGCGTGCTACCTTACAGCATTTCACGATGGCTCTCTTTCAGCGGCCACCACGTCCCATTCCAATTTACCCTCTTCTCCAGCGCCCTCTTCGCGTATTCCGGCTTCTTCAACGTCATACTTTACTTCACGACCAGACGAGACTACGCGCTCGGTTCAACCAGACCTATCATCAGCGCCCAACTACCAACAACTCATTATCTCCTCCCGAGTTCAGGCTCAAGTGACTCGCAGGCAATCAACTCGGCTAGTACTGCGACACTGGCACCATCTCCCTTGAGGGATAATAACTATGATGAGATTGGGCTGCTGAACGGACGACGGCAGCAGCGACCTTCGTACCAGAAGTGGTATAACAACAGCAATACCAATAATACCTACGAGAGGATTGGACGATGGCAGAACCAAGATTCTACCACGGTGTTTCCTTCGCCGACGGACACGACGGGTACGGGTACGACGCTCTGTATGCCATCGCCCGTCGAATCCTAGCCTGCCAGGCCAAGTGATGGTGTCGTCTTTGATATGATCCTTTTTTGGGACGTTTCTTTGTTACGTTCGAGATTGTGCATACTTCTACAGATGTAGTTCTATAATAATTCAGAAGTGATCCGCAGCTCTGCGAATCAGGGAGCCAACGTGTGTCGTTATCGGCGACGATGCGGAGAATCCAGTAAGTAGTCAGGATTGTGGAGCTGCCTGCGCTGCTCGTAGGATTTGTGCGGGGATCAGGGTGCTAGGCGACGCAGATGGCTGACAGGCTATCAAACTTCTAGCGGCGGCAGTCAACCAGGTTCCTTTGCTGAGAAGATACCCAGCTACAGCAAGGAGTGGCAGAATCATTGGGGACATAGCTTAAGGATAAGTTTGTCACCAACGAGATTGATTGGAAGGTAACAGGTCGTGCCAGAATGCCATCTCGTCGAGGAAGGTGCTTGGCAACTTTATGAATGATTAAAATCTTGAATGGAGATCGTCATCATTGCGTAAACTGCAACGCAAATCACCCTCGGAAGTTGACTGGGGAGTGCGGGGGGTGCCTGCGGCGTTACCTAGTAGGTTCAACCTTCGAGTGAACGTAGGACGGCCAGACACACACAGGTGTAGAAGATGTAGTGCCAACTAGTGTGTTACAGGCGTATCAGGATGAAATTTAAATCGAACCCCCNATTGCACTTCGCGCTTCGCCGGCCTGGTTGTCCATCAACCGTCCAAGATTGGATAATACCGGTCACTTCGCTGCCTTCCTGCATCGTGCCGTCGCATGTGGAGCGGGATAGAACATTCAATATGTAAAATATACCTAGTTAAACGATGAAAACAAGACACTTTTGGCCTACAAACGGCCTGGACATAGCAACTCGGGCTGTGAGAAAACAAACAAACAATGATGGCGGTTGTGTGAGCAGCTGACGACGTGTATCTGGGCCCTCCTTTCTCCTTATCCTCCCTCGTTCATACACGGTTATTCATTCATCGTCCTCTGCGAAGATTCGACCTCTATCGTTCTAACACTAAACTCCCGCCGGATGATACAGAACCGGTCTGATTTCCGTGCTTTCCTATCGTTTCTAACCACCGAAGGCGCGGAAAAGGCCTCAATGGGTACTGGGGAAGTGTGTTGCACGCCGAAATGACCTCTTGGCCGTGAAGACAGCGAAGACAAAAAGAGTACAAGAGCCCGGGTCCCCCCTTTCAGCAGACATCTTCATACAATGCAACGAGCCAACAACCCTACTGGAAGAAATCAGCACAAGGACTGTCGTGAGTACTGTTCTCCGTGCTTGATCTTTGAACATCTAATGTGCCTGCAGCACCCAAGGACAGCGAGCAGGTCAATGATGTTCTGCGGCGCTACCACAATTCTGGTCAGACCAACCGTGTAACAGTCTCCGGGCTCCTACGCACTGTGCATGGGATTCAAATGTCGTAAGTCCGATTCCTGAAAGGTTGTTTTATGATGTGCTGACATGACCATCTGCACGTCCAGCTCGGCCACCGTTGCTCGCAGGTGGAACAGCATGGGCCTCAAGGGCAGCACTGCCACGAGTCGAGACCTACCGGACGAGACAAAGCGCCAATATGTACTGGACGCCTGTGCCGAAGATCCTGCAGGAAGGCAGGGACCAGGATCTATTCGTGAAAACATTCGTCTCAAGACTGGAGTCCATCTCACTTTGTGAGTTGTTTACGACCGAATATATTACGCAACCTGACACACACAACCACAGTAAAAGTGTCCGCAATGAAATGCGGGCAGCGCACCCTGCCGGATTCTCGGCGAGGGACCCCAATTCCAAGAAGCTTGTCCGTTCTAGCCTCACATCTCCTGGTCCTCATGCAGAGTGGAGCGCAGATGGTCACGACAAGTTCAAGGAGCAGGGCTTTCCTATATGGGGTATTCGGGACAAGTGGTCCCGCCAATGGATCGGCCTGTGGGTCATTCCCTGCAATCGAACGCTGGAAATTGTGGCGTATTGCTATTTGAGTGCAATCCTCGACCTTGGTGGTACGTCTATCAGCAATATGTGAAAGCGTTCAGCATCTCACATTCATTCAGGAAGGCCCAGGCAGTCGACAACGGACTGTGGTAGTGAAACGACGTTGATCTTTGGCCTGGCTAACGCCCTCGCGTACGTATGATGATGATCTGGATCTTTTCTGTACGTTCCTAACTCATGCATTTGTTTCACAGCGCACTCAGCTTCACGCCAGTCAACCTGCCTGGCCCCGAACCTAACCATGAACAGCCAGTACACCAGTTCCTGAAGAGTGTGCGCAACATCACCATCGAGCGTGGATGGGTCTCCCTCAAGATGAGTGTAATCGATAACTTGCGTGTGTTCTGGGATGCAGGTTCGCATCTAGTCAACCGTGCGGACCCGCATCAGAAGTACGACTTATTCTTGTGCTATTCATCGTTCTGCTAATCTAACGGCATTATATAGGGAGCTTGTGAACTGGCTCTGGTCGAAGTTCATTCAAGAACAACTCGATGACTTTCGGGCAAAGATGAATGCCCACCGCCCACGAGTGAACAAAGACCAGCTGCTCCCATCAGGCTTGTCACCCAACGAGTGTATGGAGCGTTATGTGCAGCTTGGAGCTGAGTGGTGCCTCCAACATGTGGATCTGGAGTTGGTCCGCTGTCTGAGGGAGGAGTTAGGTGGCGAGCAGCTTATCTATTTCAACACGCTCGAGTACAGGACTGTAGCGCAAAGGGTTTTTGATTCACTCAGTATCGGCAGGATTTCTGGTAACAGTATCTGGGGTATCTATCAAGAAATGCTGCCTCGAATGCGCCAGGTTGTCGTACTTGTAGATGCTCTCTAGGTACAAGTATTGGAATAGATTACCACGGGCTCCAGTAATGGACAACCTTGTACGGTTTCGCACTATAAATTAAAGCCAGTCTGTCAAGGTCTTTCAGCAGGTGGCGGGTCAATAACAGGCACTTGAGGGGTGAGTTTCAGCTGCTTGCAAACTCGGTTGCACTTGTGTTCCCTCATCCATTCATTCATCCCTTCTTGGCCCTTATCCCAATAGCCTGAATCCTTGAGTGAGCTGATGGACAGGTCAGCGATGGGATCCAAGACCATAAAAGACTGCGGCACTCACGTGTGGCCTTGGGGGTCAAAGAGTACGACTTCCCCACTCGCGTAAACTACACCTGAGGTGGGAAACATTAATATCAAGTAATGAGCCGCCAGACGAAAAATAGAATGTACCCTGCAGATCCGTGATAACCAGGTAACCATCGCTATCTTCGAGTACATGATGTGCATATGCATCCATCCACCGACCAATATTGTCGTCTGCCTGATTGTTTTTGCCTGCGCTGTTTGTACCACTGAACTTGCGTTCGGCACCTTTGGGAATTGTTATGTATGGCACCGCAAGAAAAGTATCGTGATAGAGGCTGGAGTCTTTCCGGTCGTTGGGATCGAATTCTTGAACCCTGCCGAGGAAGGCACCTTCGTAGTTCCACCTGATGTCTACAGATAGATATCAGCCCGGAGCATGAGGATGAATGAATAGATTCTTACTTGGTACCGCTTTTACATTTGCGAGCTTTGCACGGGTCTTGAACGAGCTCAAAAAATAATGACCATATGAGAGTAAGATAAGCTCAGAGATCAAATCCTCCCTGTTTTCGTTGTTTGTCGTCCGCGTTGGCTTTCCTAAGAAGATGGCATAATGCTTCTCCTGGTATCGCCCCTGAAACCGTTGATCTTTCAGCTAAGACAAGTCTGTAATTCAAAGCTCACTGACCAGAAATGCATATTTTGTGAAGCCTTTAGCAATATAACCACCTTTCGGGCAATCCCCTATCTCGTTGCGCCAATTGGAAGCTATTTCGATCGTCTCAACTTCTGGGTGGGGAGTAACTTTAACGTTGCCCTTGCTATCGGTTGACACCACCGTCCGGACAAACTGATACTTATCAAAGGGTATGCTATCCTGGAGTTTACGGGGGCGCCATGAGCTTGTGTAGCGAGCTCCAGACTCAGGGATCGGATCTGGTATAGGCCAGTCAAATTACTAAATGCAGTAGTACAGGGAGTCAAACGCACCTGTAAGTGTCGCCTTTCGCTTCTTGGCTGAGCTGGACACCACACCCGTATTACTTGTAGAAGGTGGGGCACTAGGTTTCTCTTTTGCAGCTTGAGAACGTGCTGTACTTGCACTAGTGTCCTCATCATCTGACCAGGCGTCAGAATCTTCAGGCTGTGAGAGTGCTTACAGTCAACCAACAATTGCTTGAGTCATGAATTAAAGCGCTTACGGCTATCTCATAGAGAATGAGAGTGATTCCGAATTTTCTGGCCTTAATTTCATTATCAGTGAAGAACCGTCGGTTCTTCAACTCGTTGNAAAAAAAATTCGATATTTCCTCCCATGTAAGGCTCCTTTAAATCGAGCGACAACGGGCTCTTTGTACCTTGGGTGATGCTGAACGTGACTCTGGAGATGTTTGACAAAAGTTAGTGGATTTCGACGATCAGGGGACCAAAAGAGAAACAAACCGTTCCCAATTAAGGGCCATCTCAACATTCCCGAACTCAACCGCGTTGTTGTACGCTTCCCTGACTTGGGTTTTGACAGTCTCCATGAGCGAAACTGCAGAATCGCTTCCTTGAGCAGAAAACGGCTGGGTGACAATCTTGGCCTAGTTTGAGGGGAATGAATTGCAACCTACACAGGAACGCAACTCGCCGATAGACTTACCTTTTTCAGGGATGCTGAATTCAGCGGAAAGTACGAAAGGGTGGTTAAAACTAAAAACTGCAAGGTTTTGCTATTTTGCTGGAGCACCTGACGTGCTTGGCGGGCCTCATGCGCTTTCCGTAACCCTGCATTTGGCTCCAAAGGCTGATTTAGGCGAACGGTGGAAGCCTCGCCCATGAGATCCAGCGCTCGTCCCATAACTTCTGCAAATACTTGGACTCAGACTAATGGTTCTAATATTTGGGAGGAAACTTGCCACCTGGAGCGCTAGATAATAAGCAGTGGCCACACTGCGCAGTTGACAGGAAAGGGTATACGATGGAGCAGCTCTGACACTGGGGTTGTTTCTGACCCAAATCCTTGATCAGTTAATGTTCATCTTGGTGGAATACCAATAAACCTGCACCTTGACCTCCTGTTTCTGGAACTCTGTCAGCTCCGGATCGAGCAGCTTTGTACATTTGTTGCAGACTGATCCCGATAGCTTGATGAATTGAGCTCCGCACTGCTCGCAGACGCCCATCTGGATGGTTTCTTTGAGAGGTGAGCAGGGGGTTGGTTGAATATTTCTTAGACTGAAGGTTGAGGATGGTTGCCACCTGTTGCTCTTTCGCACAGGAGACCACCTTTGATGCTCATTGTATCAGGTTCAACTTGCAGGGCACTTTACCCTCCACGTTCTGCATGCACCATCGCAAAGTGCTCTTGCACTTCGGATGCACCGCAAGGATCAGTTTTTTNGGCATCTGCCGTGATTGGCTTGGCTTCGTCGGTTCAGACCGACACGTAGTGTCTGAACCTCCAGATTCTAAGCTGTAAAATAACAAATTTGGGCTCTATATACATGTAACTTTTTGTATACACCCTTAAAATGAAGCTATGTGCTCCTGAAGCTTGGAAAATAACCCATTATCTCCAGTCCGTCGCAGGGTGGTTGCCGATCAAAGAACCACCCGCGGGAATTCGAGCTCACTCGCGCGGGAAAGGGCCTCGAACTCGATTAAATTCCATCCTGATACGGCTGTAACACGGTACACCGCGCGACGTCTGTCTCAGTTACTCTTCGTGCTACGCAATGATTATCTTTTAAGTAACCCCCAGAACATCAGTGATGACTACGGTCAGGCACGCCATCAGGAAGGGTAGCTTATAGCCCTTGACACCTCTAGAATTTCTTCTCTCACCGAGAGTCTGTTTCACCAGACTACGTTACCTCCAAGCACGGCCTTCCACACGAGAGGCCCGCAAGGTGTTAGAAGACAGTTTGGCAAAGGTCCGTCTTTGACTTGACTTGTAGTGGCTCTTCGCATGCATTTGTGGTTGGTTGAATTCCTGCATCTTTAGATTGGTGCATGAACCGAGTTTTTGAAGACTCGAGAAGAGGGTCTTACAAAGCTTGTCCTGCCTGTCTCGCTATGCTATTTGCATTTCGGCTGATATCAAGTCCCGTTGTCAAGTAGCATTGAGTTTAGCAACTTTGGTGTCGATGATCCGCAAATCCTTGTCAAGCATGCTAGGAATACTCTCGCCGTCAATGAGGTATTTGCCTCTAACTCAGCCCTTCGGGTCATACCTGACGGTGGCGGCGGACTGAAAAGCTGTCGGTAATCGATCCGGCCCTTCCCATCTTCCTCCTAAGGAAGCTTTCAGCGAAGTCTCAAATGTGAGAGGTCACTTCACTCCCAATGCCTTTTTTCTGCCTGGATATTGGAGAAGTTGTACAAAGCGACTGGTCGTTGTGCAATCGTTTAAAACCCCCAGCCTGTCGCATGCCAGATCAATTGCTTTTACCTAAGTGAATGGGAGGCCGATTGCCCTTCACTGGGAGAGGGCCTCAACCTCAAGTTCATCGGTGAATTTTGAATTCTGCTTCTCAAAGAGGATACACGTTCAGCTTATGCCTAGAAATTGCTGAATACTACACTACACAAATACAGTCTGGCAAAACTCCAGGAGTTGGCGCCGCGAAGGCGGTGTCGCTACGGATCTCACCCGTCAACGTTCACGGTGGAGCCTCGATTAATTACACCCCTCCATGATCCAAACCTCATCCCTATTGCCGTACGACGGATAGACTTTGATGGCCTCTCCACGTTTGAAGAACCCCCAACTGATCGAAATGACCGGTCCTTTGTTTGGGTGAGACTCGTTATAAACTTGGATTCTTAAGATCGAAACCAGTCAGAGTTGGAAAGTTGAAATGACAGCTGTAGTCAGAAGACGTTGGAGGAGGAGATATCTGACCCTCACCGGAACTGGGAGTCATGACCTGTGATCTGACGAGTGCACCACAAGGTTGGAGTTGAGGTTTCGCACGCTTTGACCTTCCCTTGGCTTTTGGCAATGGCGCACAAATACTTGCCGCTGCTTACTGATTGAATCCTCCATGACAAAGTATCATCCGCCTGAGCACTGGGTACGTGGTGGAATATCCACTGTTGGGAGTTGAGTCGATGACACGACACCCAGCGGTAGCTTCCGTTGACAATGACTCACCTGCTGACGATCTCTCCCTTGACCCAATTGGGATTCCATGATAACTAGAATTTTCTTTCGTCAGACTATGCACAAAGGTTTCAGCTCTGAGTACTCACTATCTTCCTTATTGAGGTCAAGGGTCGCGTAGTAGGATTGGTGGTGTCTGTTGTACATGGCATAAGTTCGGCCGGAGACGATGACCCCATGCCTGGCGCTGGGACTGTCGGGATTGGATATTATCGTGATGTTCTTCGTTCTCTCCTCCAATTCTGTCTTCTCCTTCGGTCGGTGTCGGTCGGCGATGTCTACCTCAGCCTGGTGCAATTTAGCTTCAGCTCTCTGATTTGCTCTCCGGCTCTTCTTCTCCAAGTCCGCCGCTTCCTTCGCTTGGCGTCGTTCAGCAGCCTCTGCCTCTGCGTCCTGCACTCGGCGTTGTTCAGCAGTTTCTGCCTCCTTCACCCGGCGTCTTTCAGCGGTTTCTGCCTCTGCCTTTTTCACT